>JAYEVE010000670.1:0-115148 GCA_036346375.1 Guadua angustifolia | reverse complement strand
TTGAAAGAACAAGCCGAAATACGCTACGGCCACGGAGAGGCTATTATGTAGATTATTTCGCACTGCACGTAATGTGGGAAAGAACGAGCTATAAATAAAAATTGAAAGGAAGGATAACTGGCAGCATAATGGATGTCAGAGTCAGACTTGCCTCTAACTCTAATAACGGGTCCGGGTCTAGGTACCCACGGGTCCAAAATGAGACCCGGACCCGAACCCGGACCCGAAATTATATACCCATGGGTCTAAATTTGGACCCGGACCTGCACTATCGGGTCGGGTACCCACGGCACCGACCCATGGGTATTTTTGTTATCCTTAGCCAAAGTCGACGTTAATTAGCCATTTGCCGACGCTAATTGTAATTAACGCCGCAATGGCTAATTAACGCCGCTTTTGGCCCACGATAGTTAATCGACGCTAATTAGCATAATTAATGTCGGCGTCGACGTTAATTAGTAATTAACGCCGCCAGATGCACCGACGATAATTATCGCTGTGACCCCACTAATTAACGCCGGTCTCGCTTAGCCGATGTTAATTAGTAATTAACGCCGCTTAGGCCCGCCGACGTTAATTAGCGCCATTAGGATAATTAACATCGGTCTAAATTTGGCCGACGTTAATTAACGATTTGCCGGAGTTTTGTCGGACGTAAACAGGAATCCCAGGATTACTAATTATCGTCGGCAACACCAAAGCCGACGTTAATTACGCGCTAATTAACATCGGCTACCAAAAGGACGACGATAATTAAGCCATAATTAACATCGGCTGCCACAAGGCCGACGTCAATTAATCCCGAATTAACATCGGCAAAACCTAGGCCGACGTTAATTAGCCATACCAGGGGCAACTTTTTCCCCCAATTTTCATATTTGGCCACACAATTCAATACATAATATAATCAACATTGACGGCAATTCACACATCAACACATACAATTCATGAATATAATCAATCCAGCACAGAATATGCATATAATCAAGTTATCGATCCATCATAATATAATCAAATTGTCATAACATCCAAAAGAGGCCAAAGTGACACAACTACAAACACATCCAAAGTTCAATTCGAATCATACACATCCAAAGTGACACAATTATGAAACAATCTAGAACTGCTGGCCGCCATTTGGATTATTGGAGTTCTGGCCACTTGATCCGGAAGCAAAGAGCGCATTGACAAAGACAGTTGGACCGTCGGTTCCCTACACAAGAAAATGCAAGATTAGACAATAATATAAGAATGAATGTACCATAAGAAAACAAGTAAGAAACGAACCGCCGGATCTGCAGGTGCTGCAAGCGTTAGAGGTGGAATACTGTAAAACGGGGACCCATGTGCCGATGATCCCTACATAAGGCAACAATTATAGCTAGATTGATCAAATTTTACTAGATTTACAAGTTTTGACTAAGTTTAGCTAGAAATTAGTAAGTGTAGCCATATTGAGTAAATTTAACTACATTTACAAAGTTTAACTAGAACGGACCAAGTTTAGCAAAAATGAACTAAATATCGTTAAATTCATCAAACTTAACTCTAGAGATACTTAGTCTTGCTAGATTCGCTAAGTCTCGCTAGAAATGACTAAGTTTAGCTAGATTGACTAAATGTAGCTAGTTTGAACAAGATTAGGTACAACAAACTAATATTAGCTAGATTGACTAAGTTCAACTCGATTCACAATGTTTAGCAAGAATACCGAAATGCAGGAGGTGCCGGAGGACACATCCCCATTGTGGCGGGCGGCAGCATTGAACAGTGGAAAGACAATGTTTTGCCCCATCGCTCGAACATTGCCTACAAATACAATGTATAAGTATTTTGAATTAATAGATTCTCTAAATGCAATAGATTGAAGACTGGACTTACTTGAATCGCCGATTGTCATTGTGCATTATATGAAGTGTAGTACTCTTGTTGCGCCCTTGCATAATCATCACGTTGGCACAGCTCCTCACGCAGCCTAGTAACCTCCAACTCCTACGCTGAGGAGCGACGGCTACCAACCCCCGAGCTCGGGACGAAGAAGATCCCTCTCACCAAGACCACCGCCGAAGTCGATCACTCCAAAGGAACATGGAGTACCTTCAAAATGCGTGACCACAAAGGCTTGAGCACTTGAAATTATGACTTCATGAAATTTTAGAAGGTATGACATCTCATCGTCCATGGGCCTTGCCGCCCCACTAGCATGCACACCACGCCGCTGCTGTTCCTTCCTCCAATCATAGTCTTCACCATGGCGCTTGACCATTTCCTCGCCATATTTCTCCTACATAACCAAATCGATAATTTAAATGGGAATTGCAAATCAAACAACTTAATTTGAATTGGATCAAAATTGTGACCACTAACCACCGATCAATAGATGTCCGATCGCACACCGTCAGGTGTGTCGGGTCTCGACCTTTATGACCTTCCACGACACTTCAATATCACTCTACCAACACCGATCCGAGCCTCCTCAGAGACATAAGTTAGGTGCATACATATACTTGGTAACATGTATTTTGCAAAAGATTGCTACGGCCAGACTTACCATGCGCTTTAGCTTTACGATATGTCCATCGGCATCATACGTGTTCTTGATTCTTTGCCTCGGCGCCTCGGTTCTTTTTGACTTGGCGATGAACTCGTGAAGCCCAACGCCGCAAAGAGCCCGGTAAGCTTCGGACGGTCCCCAACCATGGAATCATGACCTGCACAAAGATATTAATACATTAAAACAACATTACCAAGAAACGTTAAACTCAAATAGCTTCAATATTTGTTGTTTTACCTGCCCGTACTGTTCCTCGGTCAAGTAAGTTTCTGAAGACCCGCGAGTCCTGTTAATCCGTTGCCCTTTAACATACCTCAAGTAAAGATTTGTTGCTTGAATCCGAGCATTAGACAATGCATCTTTGGTCACCCGACGTGCGTTTACATGGAAAACTCTACGAGCATGCTCCATGTTTCCACCGTCAACCAAACGGTAACGCTTCTGCAATTGTTCATCACAAAGAATAGTTAGAATAGTAAAGAATTGACAGTTGAACCAATACCAACTGGCACAGAGAATCTTACCCAAAAGTCACTCCAAACTGCCGCCTGAGCATTCAAGTGCTCGGCATTAGGAGCAAGCAGGTAATGATCCCAACTAGTAGCAACAAATCGCCAGATTGGTCAGTGACCAACCCGGTAGTGTAAACGGCAGAGGTTACCTAGCACGAGTTAACTCCGCCTATGGTGTCCTCTCGCCAAAACCCCGAGTCATCCCATGAACTGCAAGACATATAAATGATATAGTTCCAGCTCGAAAGAAATGAAATAAGACATGGTTTAGAAAATACAAACCTATCGCCAACAGGTGTGATCACAATCTTGTCCTCCTCCCGTCTGGGCGCTGGAGGGGGGGCGACAGTATGGCTCCTCCTAAACCTTAGGCGGGCTCCCAGAGAACCCTCGGTCAGATCCCCACCCATTGGGTCCTCATCCCTTGGCCCACATCACCTCCCGATCCTCATCGATCCCATCTACAACAACAATAATAATGAATGAATAAAGAAGATAATAATCAAATAAATTATGAGAATATAACATTCTAGTTTACCTGCGTCAACATCAGCCTCCTGATCCATGGCAGCAGCCACTTCTTCCTCCGACGATGTCTCATCCTCGCAAATAATACAAAACAGCTTATATTTATGTCATATTTATGTTTTGACATGAAGTACACATCAAAATCTTAGTTACCTCTCCACTCTGCAAAGGAACACTACGACTCTACAACTCAGCTCCACTCGACTCAACAAAGCACGCCGCCTACTTGCGCTTGAAGCACTACCTCAAACAAGGCCTCCTCGTCAGCGAAACCATCGACTTCCTCCTACCACTAAGGAATCCCTTCGCCAGCTGCTTGATCGATCGGGGCATCCTGTTGAAAGAAAAATATCAAGTTAGTACAACAACAATAATAATGAACGAATGAACAAGATAATAAACACACAAAATTACTTGTCAAAATTCATCAATGTCGCGATGATGTAGTCTCCTTTCTAAGGGACGACTTGTTACTTTTTTCTTGATTGGTTGTCTTTTCCGTTTCTTAGGAATCGTTATATCTCCACGATCTCCGACTAAAGAATCAAGACCGACCGCCTCTATATCAAAAGTGCTTGGCAATTCTTCATCTTGAAAACCTCAACAACCTCCATGGCCTCGAGGTAACCAAAGATCACCAGAGTATGTAACCGTTCTCGGGATTCACTTTGTACACAACCCACCAAGCACTCAGTCTTGTGCATGGATATGGCATATAATACACCTGCTCAACTTGGTGAGCAAGGATAAAATTATCATAGCCATGTAACTGTTCGTTGTGTTTGACTTCTACCATCCCATACTGGTTTTGATGAGTCCCATGTTTGCTATCAAACCAAACACAATCGAAAAAGACTACTTTGAGCTCCTTATTCCTACAAACTTGAACTCGAGGATGTTTTGAATGATTCCATAGAAATTTGTTTCGATCCCTTGTGCATCGATTGCCCTAGTTACAACTCCAAAGATTTGTTGTGGCCGCAAGGACGCACTCACTTCAATTTGGTTGAACGGAACCAAACCCGCTCACGCCAGACGCCTATAGCTTTTAATAGCTACGCCATAGGATAGCTGAAGCAAGTCCTTATGGACATTCCTATATTTCACGACCGCCAACAAAATATGATTCAAGTTGTATAAGATTTATAATATATTGAAACGTAATATTACGAATATTATAGGATGTGAAGGTGTTACATGATCTCAAACCAAGTCATGAAATTAGGGCCCCATTTATTCCATCCCAACGCATCGTATTAAGTTGCTTGGCGCTTGGTTGACGAATAGACGCCCGCTTCGCTTATCGAATTCATCGTAAATGAAAACGTAAATGGATACATAAATGAATGATGTCTTCGGCAAGATAGCTTGATTGACATGTACAAAGTAAACGCTACGTGAAATATTGTTCCATCTCTTCCATATTGGAGTACATGTACAAAGAAAGCGCACTTCTTTTCTTCCAAGTGTAATAGTAAGCAAGGCAACTACCAACAAGAGTACCTCTCCATTGGAAAATCAGAGGTCACTACAAGGTGTCTCTTCATCTACTTGGTACCGCATCGTGAGAGCATTGACTTTGTGTTCCTCTCGCAAAGTATACACTCGAGAAGTATGATATCTCTTTTAGAGAAAATGCTTCGCAATGCACCCTTCAATTCTTGCCTTATTGCCAACCATAGCTCAAGTTTCTTTAGAGCTCTTTCAATGTGATACATCCACCTATATCGAATAGGCCACCTACCTTAGCTTCAGAAGGTAGATGAACAAGTAGATGTTGCATTGGATTGAAGAAACCCGAGGGAATATTTTTCCATCTTGCATACAAGCACCGTATCTCTTTCTCCAACCTCTCCATCATGTCTTTCGATATTTCTTTAGCACATAATTGTCTATAGAAATAATTTAGCTCAACTAGCACCTTCCACACATTATCATTAAGATACCCACTAAACATTACAAGGTGAGTCTTTCCATGATTATGTGGTAATCGTGGCTCTTCAACCCATTTAGCTTCCCTGCCTTCACATTCACAAATTGCCTCAATCCTTTGTGTAACCATCGAAATTTCAATTTCTTCATCCACCTCAACACTTCTTTCTTTTCTTTAGGTTTAAGGCAAAATGGAGCGCGTGGCTTACCCCCTGCTTTGGTGAGCTCAAGTGTTGGCCGGTTACAGATCTCTGCTAAGTCTCTTCGGGCCTTTAAGTTGTCTTTTCTCTTGTCCATCATATCCATGCACGTGCTTATAATGCTTTCACCAACGTTACGTTCCTGATGCATGACGCCAATGTTGTGCATCGTAATCAAGGCCTTCGTGATATGGGAGCTCCCATAATCCACAAATGTGAGTCCAGCTTGTGCTCCTCTCCAAACCCTTCAAACCCATCTTCTTTCTACCAATTTACTCAAAGATATCGCAATTTCGCCCGCTTAGATGTTTCATGACCCTTCTCGACAACTGTGTCCTTACGGAAGGCATTCTCCGAGCCTAAAGGGGTGTCTCAGGGGTGAAACGCCTATGGTAATCGGTAATGATCTTTCCACCATTTACAAGGCGAAAACAATCGGTTCGAACCACATATCGAACATGTCAAATTTCCATGACACCCAAATTAGCAAAATACCATAGGCCATGAAATCATGGATGCACTACAAATATGCAACACAAAGGTTGAATTTCTTTCTTGTAGCGACCATACGCCTCTACCCCCGTCCATAATTTTTTTAGCTCTTCGATCAAGGGTTTGAGCATCACATTGAGACGCTTTCCGTGATGTTCGGGCCGTATGATGAGGCACGTGAACATAAACTCATATTTCATGCAAAGGGAAGGTGGAAGGTTGTATGGAATAGCAAAGACCGCCAAAGACGAGTATGATGCGGCGGTTGTGTTGAAAGGCGTGAAACCATCGGCCGCCAACCCAATGTGAACATTTCTCGCATCCTCGCTAAGTCCTCGTCAAAGCTATCTAGAGTCTTCCATGCCTCACTATTTGACGGGTGCACCATTATCTGCTTCTCACGCACACCTTCTTTGTGCCACCTCATGTGTCTGCACTTCGCTTTGAGATAAACAACCGCTTTAGCCTAGGTGTGAGAGGGCATGTACCGGTTGCTTGTGTGCAACATCGGTCATTACCTTTTCACCTTCTTCGCTCACCACCTCGACAAATCTTGGTTTTTACACACTAAGCAATGCTTCTCTTTCTCATGCTCCTTCTAGAAAAGCATGCGCTTATCCTTGCACACATCAATCTTCTCATACTTCATACCGAGACCGCATAACAACTTCTTAGACTAGTACATGTCTCTAGGCATCTTATGATTCACGGTAGTATATCGTAGATCAATTCCACGAGATCATTGTAACAATTATTGGAAAAGAAATACTTGGACTTAATGGTCATGAGTCACGCCACAAAAGCAAGTCGGGTCACTTTCGTGTGTTCGTGCAATGCTCTTCGTAAGCTTTAAGTAGCTCAAAGAACTCCCGAACCTCACGTGTTGGCGGATCCTCCGAGTCTAGGTTAATCTCTCGACGCAAAGCTTCTAGCATCTCATCCATCCTATCATCGCCCACCCTATCATCTTCCTCTTCAACCGCAACTTGAGGTCCTTGAGCACGTGACTCACCATGATGTACCCACAACTCAAAGCTTGGCATGAAACCGAACCGACACAAAAAGAGACATCGATTTCTTGTCCCGGGGTGGAAATTACGGACTTGCTGCATGGGCACTTCACCTTAACAAGATTAGACATAGAGAAGGCACGGTGGACAAAAGCGTAGCCTTGACCGTCCACTCGAAAGTGAGCCCCACTTTTCTCCCAACCTTCATACATCCATCGGCGGTCGCCACCCATACTTGAGGCTATATAGATTAAATCAACAGCTATAAGATTCATTTTGTTTCTATATATCACTTAACCTACATCTATAGGAAAGGATATGTCCTAAACTCATTTAAGAGTGGTCGACAAAGTGCGGATTTATGACGAGCTCAGAGTCGAATGAAATTTCGCAAGATAACCCCGCTGTTCTCCACTTGCACGCCCGGATATGGTGCAGAGGAGAACAACAGGGTTATGACGCCGAAATTTCATTCGCACTCCGTGGCTTGTCATAAATAACGCACTTTGTCATCCACTCCGAGGCTGTCCAAAAAAGGGACAATTCCGGACCTGCACATCTCACATGTGACATATGTGAGACTTGCCGATCTGAAACGGGTGATGCATAGGTTTCGTGACACTATGTGATTTGAAATCAAAAATAAAAATCCGACGATAATCCATTACTCAAATATATATTTATAAGCACAAAATGGATATATAAATTTTAAATAAATAAACATGTGACAAATCAATATATCAAATTTATCTTTATATCTAAACAATTATAGTTCGCAGGATTAAAGTGTGCTCATCTCGGTACTGGGAGAATAGAGAAGCAATTTAAACCAACATAACTCTCGCTTGCCTATCGCTAGGACTCTCAAACCAAGAGGAACAGATAATGCAGTTCAAATCTTATACATACAACATGCAAGACATTGGCATCCATGCAGCTAGCATTCACAAGGTGGAATAATTTTAAAGTAAGTCTTGAATTAATCCAGCAAGATAGTTATAAGTGCCCCATCATACCATGGAATCCGAATAAAAAAGACGGAGCCTTATCGCAAATATTAACGTCGGCCAGGGCTTTCGGCCGACGTTAATTAACTAATTACCCCATAGCATTCCATAGAGCCATGCATCCATAAGCGAATAGGGGAAACAGGGATACTGACCTTCAAGCTTGTGGCCGCCTGGGAGAGGAGGAGGAAGCCACGGGGACGAGGTCACCGCCGGGGGACGAGGTCGCCGCCGATCCGGGTGGAGAGGAGGTCGCGGCAGGGGCGGCGCGGCGCTGTCCGGTAGGGCGCTGGGCGGCGCGCATGCGCGGGTAGGGCGGCGCGGTTGCGGCGGCGGCGCGTGGCGGCGGGCGGGCGGGCCGGGCGGCGGGTCGGCGCCGGCGGAGGTGGCGTGGGCGGCGGCGCTGCGACGACGCAGCGGCGAGGCGCGAGGGCGCGCGCGAAGATTTTGGTCAGCGCGACATGCGGCGCAAGCGAAAAGGCGGTCTTATGGCAAATATTATCGCCGGTTCGGGCTTTTGGCCGACGTCAATTAGCGAATTAACGTCGGCTGAGGAATAAGCCGACGTTAATTAATTAATTAACGTCGGTCACATGTCAGCCGACGTTAATTAATTAATTAACGTCGGCTTATTCCTGGGCCGACTTTAATTAATATGGCTGACGTTAATTTTCCTGTTTCCTGTAGTGTTTTAGGTTCGAGCCTTAGGTTTGTCATATTTTTTAGATATTTTCTACACCACGGGGAGGGTTATAGTCCCGATTGAGAGAACCACCTTTAGTCCCGTATGAGCTGTCCCAGTTTGGCAACTGGGACTAAAAGTCGTTTCCCTAGTAGTGGCCATTCATTACAAAAAATCTGATGATCTATACTTAAATGCGTTTTACGAAAGTACTTAAATTGTGGACCGGTTATCAACTTGGAAGGGTAGCTATGTAATTTTGTTAGCTTATTAAATTAGATTAAGAAGGGTAAAGTAGTAAAAGGATGAATTCATCTAATCATTAAAAACCCTTAAGTAAAATTGACCGAGGGTCTTCGCAAATAGGCGGTATTTGCCACAGCACACTCTCAATTTTTGTTTTGTTGTAGGACACTGCATTTTCGTGTTATTTTACTAGAAGACACTTTGATTAATAAAATATAATTTCCAGGCTGAGGAGGAGAGAGAAGCTAGTGCAAAGTTGTTTTTGCCCTGACCCCGTCTTCTTCTCCCTTCTTCGTTCGCTAGTGTTGTTGAAGCCGCAGGTCGCCATGCACATAGCCACACACCAGCATCGTGGCAGCAGTGTCTTGCATGTGGGGCCGTGCACATTGCGTCGTCCTCAACGGCATGTAAGTTGCTAACAGCGGCGGCGGAGGTAGCGGATCTAGCTAAGGCTAAAAAGGGTGTCGACGGCCTTGACCATGGTGGCGGTAGAGATGGTAGAGGAGCCGAGGTCGTCGCAATGGAGGTGGGATATAAAGAGTCACAATTGGCCTTAGGCAGAGGCAATGAAGGAGCTGAGGCTAAAGAAGGTGTCAACGGCCTAGGCCGTGGTGGCAGCAGAGAAAGCGAAGGAGCCGAGGTCATCACGGTCTTTATCGTCTCTTGTGTAAGATTTTTTATTTTCATTTACATGTGAATTTTTTGCATGCATTTACTCGATCGTGTACTTAGCATGTCAGCAAACAAAACTCAAGTGTGGCACTGCCTGAATCTAACGATGAAAAATTTATCCTGAGCGCATACGAGTACCAGATTATCAGACATCTATGTACTTTAAAATGTGCAAACAAATATCGCTTCCTTTGAGAGAGAGAGAACCCTGAAATCGCTGAAATTGACATCGCTGATACTACCAGAGAAAATAGTTCCGCATCAAAATTCTGGAGCTCAACTTTCATAGCCATCACAGCCAGACTCGACTATTTGACGGCAGACAAAACCGTCACAATTCGAAACAAAAGGCGCACAACGGTCGGGCCGGCTGACTCTGCCTCCGTATGATACGAATGAATGCATGCATCTAGAGAGAGTTGTACTGGTTTTTTCTGTAGTTGACGTTACGGGACGAATGCATCGATCTAGAGAGACAGTTGTACTATTTCTTTAGTAGATGACATTACGTCGTTACTGCATCCTCTGTAGAATGGACATGGACAACGGCTGGGTGATGAGTGATGACAGCTAGCTAAGGCCAACGAGTGACGTGGAGGACTGAGTTATCAAGTTGTACTAATTGGTTCGGATCGTAAATTTACCAAATATTTTGCCTAGTTCGACAAACTTGTGGCTGACAAAAGTCCGCGTTATCACGCACGAATCGAGACGGCGGTGGAGTCTGGCGACGACTCAAAGGGGTGACGTGACAGCATCGTGAACGTTCACGCCGCGACGATCCGATGGCCCACATATGCTAGCGACACACAGTCGTTGGATCAAGATTCAACGGTCGTCAGGCTTAGGATTAGAGTTTCGGTTAGAATGGGCCGACACGCGGGAAAACAGATGATATGTCCTGTGGCCACCAGCCGAAACTGAGAGGCGAGAGATCGACAGCGAAACCAGAGGAAGAAGAGAAAGAGTAGAGAAGAAGAAAGACATGTAGAGAAGATAAGAGCAAGAACCAGTAAATCATTTCATATCTTTCTTCCTCCACAATACATCAGTATTTAAACCCCTTCCAGAAATCACCCGCTCGCTCAGTAACAACCAGTGATCCGACAAATTTACTGCTACAGTAATTACCGACAACTAACCAAGAATCCTCAGCCTTTCGATTTAATTACTTGATCAACTCATGAGATCTAATCACGACCACTAATCAACACATTAAGGAAGTCGGTCATTCGCTGGACTCCTTGCCGACTTCGGCCTGCTCCTCTTCCTCGTGCATCAGCCCGGCTGTTTGCTCTGCATTCTTTGGCGCGCTGGATGTTACATGTGCCCCTCCGCGAAAAGTTGCTTGTCCCCAAGCAAGCGCCGTCGGAAACCTCTCCTGCAGGACGGATAAATCTTCCCATGTAGCGGAATCTACAGGTATGCCGGTCCACTTAATCAAACCTTGAATCACCGCTATATTTCCTTTCTTCACCAAGCGTCGTTCCAAAATCTGTTCGGGCTGCGCAACCTTTGTATCCAGATCAGCAATTTTCGGTAACTCGGAAAAGACTAGGGAGTAATTTGGATGAAACACCTTGAGTTGAGATACATGAAACATAGGATGAATGTGACTGTCGGCTGGTAAATCCAATTTGTATGCCACTTATCCAATCCGGTCCAACACCTTATATGGTCCAAAAAACTTGTAGGATAGCTTTGGGTATCGGCGATTGACCAGCGAAGTTTGTGCATATGATTGCAACTTAAGGAGAACAGGCTCACCAACTAGAAATTGGCATTCTTGCCGCTTACGGTCAGCTTGGAGCTTCATACGGTTTTGAGCCCGCGCAAGATGTTGTTTAATCACTTCATTGTACTGATCTCGCTCAGCTAAGATGTGAGTGGCCTCTTCTGATTCAGGTTGATACCCAAGTGGCATAATCCCATAGTTGGGTTCACAGCCGTAGAGGACACGGAAAGGGGAAGATCCTAGGGAAGTGTGAAAGTTGGAATTGTACCAAAATTCAGCAAGTGGCAACCATGTCTTCCATTTTGCGGGAGAATCCTGAATGGCACAACGGAGATACATCTCCAAACATTGATTAACGCGCTACTTTGTCCATCTGTTTGGGGGTGATATGCAGTGGAAAGTTACAGTTTGGTATCAAGGCACTTGAACAATTCCCTCCAAAAAGTGGTAGTGAAGATCTTGTCCCGGTCGGAAGTAATAGTCTGGGGAACCCCATGCAAACGAACTACTTGGTCTAGAAATAGTTTGGCTATCTTGTGTGCTGTGAACGGATGTTTCAAAGATAAGAAATGCGTATACTTGGAAAAACGATCCACGATAACTAGTATCGAATCACACCCGTCCGACACCGGTAGTCCTTCAATGAAGTCCATTGTGATATCTTGCCAAGCCTGGTTCGGCACATGCAATGGTTAAAGTAAACCAGCTGGCTTAGTGCGTTCACTTTTGGCTTGCTAACAAACTGCACATTGCTGCACATAGTCTTGGACCATTTGTTTTAATCCCGGCCAACAGAACAACCGTTTTACCTACTGGTATGTGCCCTGAATAAACAGAATGGCCACCAAAGGCCCTGGAATGAAATGTGGCAATCAATTTGGTGCGAAGAGATGAATTTTGGCCGACCTAGATCTTACCACGATGACGAATCAAGCTGTGATGGAGCGCAAACCCGTCAGCATCTGGACTATGGATTGCCAACTGTGCGAGTCGGTTCTGAGCCACCTGGTCTGAAACATATGAGTTAAGAACTTCTTACAACCAAACAGGGCGTACTTCGGTGACGTTTTGAAGGGCCATGCACTGTCCAACTCGCGGCAATGCATCCGCAACCACATTCTCTTTGCCTTTTTTATATACAATTCAAAATTGCAATCCCATTAATTGTGTCATAGCCTTCCTCTGCATTGTGGACTGCAATTGTTGTTCCTCCAAAGAGCAAAGGCTGCGATGATCCGTCCTAATAGTCAACTTGCGGCATTGCAAATACGAGCGCCATTTTTCTACAGCATAGCTTGCATTTTTTGTGGATCAATGGTGACTCCTTTGTCCGATATAATATGCCCTAAATATTCAATTTTGGTTTGAGCAAAAATGCACTTACTCCTCTTCACAAAGAAACGATGCTCCCGGAGAGTTCTGAGAACTGTTGCCAAATGCTCAATAGGAGAAGTGATGTTGGGACTGTAAATAAAGATATCGTCGATGAATACGAGCACAAACTTCCGCAAATATGGAGCTAGAATTGCATTCATCACACACTGGAAAGTAGCTGGAGCATTTGTTAACCCAAAAGGCATCACGCGAAACTGATAGAGGCCTTGATGCGTTTTGAATGCGGTTTTTGCTTCATCCTCCTCCTTCATATGAATTTGGTGATACTTAGCCCACAAATCCAGTTTGGAGAAATACTATGTGCCGGCCAATTCATCCAATAGCTCGTCAATCACTAGCATAGGAAATTTGTTCTTAATAGTCAACTGGTTTAAGCGTCGGTACTCAACACAAAAATGCCATGACCCGTCTTTCTTTTGAACCGGAAGAACCGAGGAAGCGCATGGCGTTCGGGCGGCATGGGCAAAACAGATAGAAGAGAGAGGGAAGGAGGGCAGGAAGAGAGGAGAGAAGGGACTGGGCCACGGGTGGCTGACAGGTGGGGCCATGGCTGGCATAGGCCTACTGGTAGAGACCTAGAGAATGCACATGTACTGTAGCATGCAATAAAGTGAGTATAGATTAGTAGAGATTTGACAAGGTTCAACAGAGCTACTAGACTACATGAAAATTTCTACAAATTTTTGTTCTAGTAGCGCAAGGACCCTTGTTTCCATTTTATTTAGTCTTGCTCAATTTCCTACTATGGTTTGCAAATGAAAATGGGAGTGTATAGCAATCTCCCAGATGTTTTTTTGTGAAATAACATCCAAATTTTGGACCATTGGATCTAATGGCCCAACCGTTAGATCAAAAGGCTGTTAGTTCTTCTATGTTATTCTAAACAGAAAACATAGAATTGTAAGGCATCTCTGTTAAATCAATGACTGATATCACAATATGCAATTCAGGTTGGCCTCGTTTTGGTATGTTCTTCTGTCGTGATATCCCCATTTCATCAATCACACTAATCTCAGAGAAGATCCAATGTTCCAAGATTTGGATGATTTTTAGCAACAAAACATCCGGGAGATATTTATCAAAACCCAATGAAAATTCTTTGAATTTGACTTGTCGGTGTATTCTACACTGGGGTACTCTCTCCACCACTGCCAGGTAGGACCGCACATGCAAGATATAAAAAGAAGAAGGTCCTGTGCAAAGGACTCAACATACTGAAGAAGAGCTTGGCGGCCGACCAGGTCCTAGCGCCAGGTGACCAGGACACGTGGCCACCCGACAGTCATGGCCGACTGTGTCCCAAATTTCCGGCGACTGCACCATGACCATGGAAGACCAGACGTGGTCGCCTGACGAGCGGGCCATGACCAGCCATGTGGCGCTAAACGAGCACCAGCCTCTACCATCTGACCATGCAGACAGAGCTAGGAAGTCTTCCGCCCGAAGCATTCGCCAGGATGACAACGTATCATAACCATTAAATGCGCATGGGAGCCATTAAATGCATATGGAAGCCATTCAATACATGGGGAGCCGTTGCAGTGCGCCTAAAGGCCATTAAATAGGCGTGGCTCCCTGACGCCATGATGACATGTCCATCCGACTGAGCCAGCTTCACCAACTCCCATTCTATAACACTGCCCCGGGCAAGACAGGGTGACGCGTGTACTAGGCGTTCGTCACGCAGCGTCCGAACCACTCCTCTCAGGCGGTCCGAAGATAGGCGGCATCAAGCAACGGCGTAGACAAAGAGGCTCCGAGGGACGGTAGCAACAGGATTAGACATAGTCAATGTAATTAATATAAAAACCACTCCCTCTGCCTGCCCTAACTATTCTCGGGAGTATATAAGGGAGCTAGTGTGTGAAAGGACCGGAGATGTCGCCTAGAGGGGGGGTGAATAGGCGGATTAAAAAATTTGCAACAATTTAAATTCACCCGAGAGTCTGAGCCCGGAGTGTCCGGGGATTTTATCCGGATACTCCGGACAGTCCGGACTATCCGGGGTATATTGTCCGGATATTCCGGGCTGAGTAGCTCAAAGAGGGGATTTTAAATCCAAGTAATTTTTCAACAATCTAAATGAATACAAATGCTCTAAATAGTGTCAGGTACCTGATGATAGTGAAGATCTAGAAGCAAACACAACAATAGAATAGATCGGAGCTCCTCAAGTTCTAAAACAACAAACCCTAGAACAAGCAAAAGAAAAACAAGGAGACAACAACTTTACCCGGTTCGGATTCTTGAAGGAATCCTACGCTCCAATGAGGAGGCACAAAGCCCGGTCCCTCTTGACCTCTTTCCTCCCTGTTGCACAAAGCACTCGCTGGTTCTTCTTCTTGCCTCTTTCCTTTCGGAGGCGAGGCTTGCCTTCACAAACTTCCGGGGCTCTCCACACCAAGTCTTGGAGGCTCCCGGTGACTCCTTGCCGTCTAGGAGCCCTTCAAACTCCAAGAGTAACAAATACGCCGCTAAATCAACTTGGAGGATGAAACTTGTGCTCAAGAATCAAAATGCAAGCTCAAAGCACTTAGATCCCCTCTTTTCTCCCCAAAGATTCAAATCAAAGCAAGGATTCAAGGGGGAGAAAGAGGCTAGGGCTCAAGAGAGAGTGAGTGAGAGCTTGAGAGTTAATGCTGCAATGAATGAGGTGAGTAACGGTTGGATTTGGAGTGAGGGCTTAAATAGGTCTCCCAAAATCCAACCGTTACACTTGTGCTGCGCAAACCCTGGACTCTCCGGACATTTAGTCCGGAGTGTCCGGACTGATGAAGGTTTGCTAGGAACCGAGAGGGTTAACCCGGAGTATCCGGACTTAATCCCCGGATACTCCGCACTCACCGGAAACTCCGGACCATTTTCCCCGGAGTGTCCGGATACTCCGGACTTTCCAGAGAATGCAACCGAGGGCCCTAGCCCGGAGTGTCCGGACTAAATGTCCGGATACTCCGGCCTGACCCATTCGGCCAGAAGTACCATTTGATAGGAAATGCAATGTTTTAAAAATCTTTCGAGATGCAATTTTCATTCTATGAGCACAAGCATATCCTAGAAGCGATTTTCCGTCGTATCCCCCTTAATAGTACGGCTATCCTTAGACTCAATAAAAATAAAAGATTTACGACTAAAGTCTTGATGCCGCCTTTTTCAAATTTTAAATATGGTGGGGATCTCCAATTTGCTTTCCAACCATTTATATCTTCTCGATCATCGTGATAGAATCTCACTTGCACCGTTAGTATATGGAATTGTGTTGCCATAAATCACCAAAACTGTTTGAGGGGCCTAGATGTACTTTCAATCCCCCCCTTTTTGGTGAATTGATGACAACACAATTGGATTTAGATAAAATTTGAAATGAGATAGTATTTGGAGAACCAAATACACGGAGAAGCTCCCCCTAAACATGTGCATTGAAAGAATCTGAGTTGAATATCAAATGCACATATTTACGGGAAAATTTTGCGAGAGCTCCCCCTAAAATTTCTGCTTTTGAGAGAATACAACAAGATATATAGCAGATAATTTGCGTAAGTAAATATGACATGATATCACACAAATGCATTGCTAAAGGGAAATAGAATTAAGCAAATAGCTCGACAAAATTCTTAACATCCAACAAGCAACACACGCATAAGCAACAAGTTCAACAATAAGCAATTAAATGACAATTAAATGAGAAACTAAGGCAACCAAATCAAGCAAAAGACACACCACTCTCCCCCTTTGGCATCAAGACACCAAAAAGGAAGAGTCGACGGCAGAAGATCACTCCTCATCTCCTGACGGCTGATAATCATCCTCCTCATCTTGTCATCGCCACGCCATCGACGCCTCTGGGTGTCAAGGTCAAGTCCGAAGAGCTGCTGAGTAGCGGAGTCCACTGTGGGTGCATCAACTGACTCCTCGGACTCACTGCTGGCAGGAATGTCCTCACCCTGCTGGCGGTGGTAGGCACGGAACTCACGACGATGCTCACGCAGCTCTCGACGGGTCTCCTTGACTTGCTCAGACACATCTTAGCATAAACAAAACAAGCACTTAAGCATCCTCTTGATGGTGTCTCTGCTGGTGCTGGGAGAGCCTGGAGGAGGAACAGGAGCTGCTGCTAAAGCTGGAGCTGGAGGAGGAGCAGAAGATCGAGTCCCAGAAGGACGACCCTTGGGACGCTTCTCCACAGGAGCTGCAGGGGCTGACGAGGCTGAAGGTGGACGAACCTTATATGACAAATGCTCCACATCCTTCACAAAGTCAAGGCCCGTGACATGATCAATGAGTGCCATAATGAAAGGTGCATACCCGCAGCTGCTGGAATTGCTCAAAGAGTTGTGTCTGATTGCTTCCCATATAAAATCCACCACATCAAAACCATGAGTGCGCTCCACCAAATGATACAACAAGTTACGAACATAAGAGCTAATGGCCGACGCATCCCCCTCCTTGGGCCAAAGAGTGACCCGAAGCAATTTGAGAAGAACTGCAGGCACAGGCTTGAGACCCTTGATTGTTCCAACCACGAAGTGCTGAGAGGAGTCATACAAGTCTTCAAGCTGCTCAGGGGCTAAGACCTTCTTGTCATTCAATTTGGCATCACCATCAGCTGATCGCAGTCGCAGAACTTTGGCGAAGGTCCTTTTGGTGGCCACATACCATAGTTTATCGGTCATCCACCATATAACATCTTGCTTCTTGTCAAAGTACAGCGTGGCATAGAATTGCATAATGATTTCATCATTCCAAGAGTAAAGAAAACTCATGATATCCTTTACCTTATGACGCTCACAAATTTGGATGACTTCATCAAATATCGGATTATGAGCTTCGGACATGTAGATCCAGTCAATTCTTTTCATTTTCATCACTGGGCACTCCATGGGAAGAAGAACTGTTTCATAGAAATCAGAATGAAATCTGTTCCAGAACCGCTTGTCGACATACTGATCTTGATGAAACTCAAGCGGATCCTTATTCCTTTGCGCAACAATGGCCTTGCCCTTTCCAGAACCCACTCTATAGTCAACCACTCGAAGCGGCATCATCTGACCATGGTATCTCCACACAGGCTGAAACTTCTCAAGCGGACCAATAGCTTCACGAGATGCTTGATGATGCTTCTTCTTTTGCTCACGAAGCCTCGCATGAGCGTCCGCGGGATGCTCGTCGGCAGGCTACTCCTCGGGATTATCTTGAGCATGAGCTGGAGCAGGAGATGGAGCAGCGGGAGGAGCGGTAAGAAGATTAGCATGGCCTTGACTAATTTTCTTGACAGTACGCCGGTGCCTCTTGGAAGGGCTAGGCAATGGCGATGAAGGAGGAGAATCGACAGGACGCTTGCCGGCCCCGAAACCTCCTTGGGAAGTAGACATCTAAAAGGAAACAAGATATGAGTGGAGAAAGGTTCTCAAGACTGTAAGTTTTACAATTTGGAATTTTGGGCCGAGAGGTACAGCCCGGATACTCCGGGGATTTAGTCCGGAATGTCCGGAAAATTAATCCGGATACTCCGGGGTATTTGATCCGGAGTGTCCGGATACTCCGGATACTCTGGATAAAATGTCCGGAGAGTCCGGATATGCCAGATTTCAGCCCAAAACCCTAATTTGCAAACAAACTACAATTTCTAGAGGCACATTTTGGAGATTAGTCAAGGATATGAGTGTGCTCTAGCAAGCCAATCTTATTCCTAGGTATTTCAAAGGGCAAAGAGATATTTGGGGCAAAATGAAGGCTTACCTCAACGAAGAACAACCAAAAAGATGGAATGCCGAGGAGATCTCTTCCCCCAAACCCGGGGAAACGATCCGGAGTCTCCGGAGGGAGAGGAACACACCGGAGGCGGAGGAGAACCTAGGGTGGCGGCTAGGGCACAAAAGGAGAGCTATGCGGTTTGGAGAAATGAGGGAAGAAAGAGAAAGAAACTCCCCCCGTAAGGCTTTATAGGCAGACCGCACAACCCGGATACTCCGGACAATTAGTCCGGACTATCCGGACTATCCGGACAATTAGTCCGGACTATCCGAGTTGACAGCTCGGGATTCAACAAGGATTTTGCAAGGAATGAAAGGGATGATTGGCTTGAAGCATAGAGAGAAGAGATCCTAGAAATCCTTTGCACAATGTGACTAGCGAACAAATAATCAAACAAACCATAGTCACACGACATTGGGCTTGATCCGAAGATCAAAGATTTCGATCAACACACAAAGGGTCAAAGAAAAAGATCAAAATAAAATTTTCTAAAATATTTTCCAAACATCAATCAATGGTGAGCACTTTTCAAGCCAAATTGCTAGAATCAAGTATATTTAGCCCACTTCTCAAATCGCAAAATCTCTTCTCATCAAGTGGCTTGGTAAATATATCGGCTAATTGGTCGTTTGTGCTCACATGTTGGATATCGATATCGCCTTTAGTGGAATGATCTCTTAAGAAATGGTGGCGGATATCGATATGCTTTGTACGGGAATGTTGGACGGGATTGTTGGTGATTTTTATGGCGCTCTCATTGTCACACAAGAGTGGAACATGGTTATAGGTTAGGCCATAGTCATTTAGGGTTTGCCTCATCCAAAGCAATTGCGCACAACAACTCCCGGCGGCTATGTATTCGGCTTCGGCTGTGGATAGGGCTACGGAATTTTGTTTCTTAGAGGACCATGAGACAAGGGATCTTCCTAAGAATTGACACGTTCCCGATGTACTCTTCCTATCCACTTTACATCCAGCATAATCTGCATCGGAGTACCCAACTAATTCAAAAGATGACCCTTTTGGATACCGAACCCCGAAATGAGGAGTGTGCACTAAATATCTCAAGATTCTTTTTACGGCCACCATATGGCACTCTTTGGGAGCGGCTTGAAACCGTGCACACATGCACACACTAAGCATGATATCGAGCCTAGATGCACAAAGGTAAAGTAAGGAACCGATCATCGAACGATATACCTTTTGGACGACCGGTTTACCTTCTTTGTCGAGGTCTAGATGCCCATTGGCTTGCATTGGCGTCTTGATTGGTTTGGCATTCTCCATGCCGAACTTCTTGAGCATGTCCTTGATGTACTTCGTTTGGCATATAAAGGTTCCTTCCTTGAGTTGTTTGACTTGAAATCCGAGGAAGAACTTCAACTCGCCCATCATGGACATCTTGAATCTTTTAGTCATTATCCTGCTAAATTCCTTGCACAAATGCTCATTAGTAGACCAATATAATGTCATCAACATATATTTGACAAACAAATAAATCATCATTAATAAGTTCATGAAGAGAGTAGGGTCACCTTTCCGACTACTTAAACCCCGATTGAGGAGAAAATCACGAAGACATTCAAACCACGCCTCGGCTTGCTTAAGCCCATAGAGAGCTTTGTGTAAGAAGTAGACGTGGTCCGATGATTTGGGTCTTCAAACCGGTGGTTGCTCAACGAGACCATTTCGAGAGTGGTCCATTCAGAAGGCGCTTTTCACGCCCATTTGATACAATTTTAAAATCATGGTGAGTAGCAAAGGCAAGTAATATTCTAATAGATTCAAGCCTAGCTACAGGAGCATATGTTTCATCGAAATCCAAGCCTTCGATTTGCGTGAAGCCTTGAGCAACTATCCGGGCTTTATTTCTCGTCACTATTCCGTTCTTGTCTTGCTTGTTCCGAAAGACCCATTTAGTTCCAATCACATTTTGCTTGGGCCTTTCGATAAGCTTCCACACTTGGTTTCGTTCGAAGTTATTTAACTCCTCTTGCATGGCCATCACCCAATCCGAATCTTGGAGTGCTTCTTCTACCTTAAGCGGTTCAAGAGAAGAAACAAAAGAATAAAATTCACAAAAATTTGCGACACGAGATCTAGTAGATACTCCCTTGTTAATATCTCCAAGAATGTTGTCGACGGGGTGATCTCGTTGCATGCTTTGATGCACTCTTGGATGAGGAACCGTCGCATTTAAACGTTGAATAGGGCCTTCATCATCTTGAGCGGGGTTTGAGCCATCTTGAGCTTGTGTAGATGAGGAAGGAGCATTGCAGTCCGGAATATCTGGGGTTAAGTCCGGACACTCCAGAGATTTAGTCCGGATACTCCGGACATTATCCTGCACACTCGGGTTGGGGTGCTCGGATTGCATCTCGCCCACCCAAGCCACCTCCCCAATGGCCAATTTCTTGATTGCTTCGATAGGGTTCTTCCCTATCAATTACATCACAATCAACTTGTTCTACTTGAGAACCGTTAGTTTCATCAAATGTCACATCACGCGAGATTTCAACCACACCGGTGTTGTTGTTGAAAACTCGGTATGCATAGGCATTTGATCCATAACTAAGCAAGAAACCTTCATCTACTTTAGGAGCAAATTTAGAGGACTTAGCTTTCTTGTTGAGGATATAGCATTTACTCCCAAAGACTCGGAAGTAGGATACAATGGGCTTCTTGCCGGTGAGGAGCTCGTACACCGTCTTCTTTAAAATCTTGTGAAGATATAGCCGGTTGGAGCTGTGGCACGCGGTGTTGATGGCCTCCGCCCATAATATGTCGGAGACCTTGTACTCATCAAGCATCGTGCGCGCCATCTCGATGAGGGTTCGATTCTTCATCTCGCCACCCCATTCTGCTGAGGGAATAGGAGCCGAGAACTCGTGGTTTGATGCCATCTTCATCGAGATACTCCTCAACACCCAGATTCTTGAATTCGTGTCGTTGTCGCTCAATTCTCTTGATCTTCACTTCGAACTCATTTTGAACCCTTCTCATGAACTTCTTCAGAGATCCTTGGGCTTCACTTTTATCATGCAAGAAAAACACCCACGTAAAGCGAGAAAAGTCATCAACAATAACTAAACCATACTTGTTTCCTCCAATGCTTATATAGGCAATCGGGCCGAACAAATCCATGTGAAGCATCTCCAACGGCCTTGAGGTGGTCATCACATTCTTCGCGGGATGAGAGGCTCCAACTTGTTTCCCGACTTGGCACGCACTACACACCCTATCTTTCTCAAAGACAATATTTGTCAGTCCAAGGATGTGATTGCCTTTAATGAGTTTGTGAAGGTTCCTCATACCAACATGGGCAAGCCGGCGATACCATAGCCAACCCATGCTAGATTTAGCCATAAGACACGTTTCAAGGTTAATTCTATCCGTAGTGAAATCTACAAGATAGAGGTTCCCTTTCAAACGTCCCTTAATGGCTACTGAACCATCATCCCTCTTAACGACATCCACACCCTTATCACTAAACAAACAATTGTAGCCCGCTTCACATAATTGAGCAACAGACAACAAATTGTAGCTTAGTGATTCAACAAGCAAAACGTTATGTATATGGAAATCATTGGTAATTAGGATCTTACCTAAACCTACCACTTCACCTTTTCCATTATCGCCAAAATGATGCTTTCACTATTTGATCCATTGGCTTCCAAATGTGCTAACATTGCCCTTTCTCCGTCATATGATGTGTACATCCGCTATCCAAGATCCAACTTGATCCACCGGAGATGTAGGCCTACAAAATAAAATTTAGTTTTTGCTCTTGGTACCCAAACTTGTTTAGGTCCACGACGTTAGTAACAAGTGATTTGGGAACCCAAATAGATCGCACATTGAATGACTTTTGGACTTTCCCCAATGTGACAAGCAACTACATGACCATGATTAGTTCTCTTAAGCACATACGATGCAAAGAAAGTAGAATGAGTCTTATATTTAGAAGTTCCTTCGCCTTTAATGAAATGAATGGTCTTGTTCAAGGGGGCAACTACGATGTTGCTCTTTTTGCCCTTGGGCGGAATATACCCAAGCCCATATTTCATAATGTTACCTTGGCGCTTACCGAGGTACTCCTCTAAGCCTTTGCTAGCCTTATAGGACTTTTGAAGTCCATCTTCAAGCATTCCCTTGAGCTTCTCATTTTCATGAGCTAGTACTTGTAAAGTCTCAAGGTTAGTGGCACAAGTATCAATATTGATATTATAGCATCTAGCACATCCATTGCTAGAAGATGGCAATGAGTAATTGGAGACAACTGTTGAGGAGTTAGAAGAGCTATTCGAGAGATCAATAAGCTTCACCTCAAGAGTCTTGCAAGCATCCTTTGCTTTGGCAAGTTCCTCTACGAGTGAAGCATTGGTGATCTCAAGACTAGTCAACTTGGATTTGGTCATTTTTGAACTTTCGACCAACTCCTCGATTTTCTTCTCTCATTGATTAGACTCTTCTCTAGCTCAATATTTTTCTTTCTCAAGAATAAGCAAGTCTTCTTGAGCTTCGAGAGTAGTCTCCTTTTGCTCAATGGTTTCCTCCAATTTCTCAATATCTTTTAAAAGTAAATCTAATTTTTGAATGTCAAAGTCCTTAATCGACTTGATTACACAATCATCATCGCTATCGTTACCGCTATCATCCAAGCAAGAATTGACAATAGAAGAGGATGAAGCTTTGATTAATACCTTGCGCCCCTTAGCCATAAGGCACATTGGAGCGTTTTCGTCGTCATCGCTCAAATTGTCGAAGAGGCCCTTCGACGTTGTCGGAATGGAGGGTACGGCGATGGCGACGGAGGCGACTCCTCCTTCATCGGAGTCGGAGCTTGAGTCGGAGTCGGAGTTTGAATCCCACTCTTCTCCAATGTGTGCTTGCCCCTTCTTTTTGAAATGCTTGAACTTCTTGCTTCTTTCCTTGTCCTTCCCCCGGTACTTGTCCTTCTTGTAGGGCTTCTCTTCTTTCTTCTCGCATTGTGGACATTCGGCGATGAAATGACCGGGCTCTCCACACTCATAGCATTTTCTCGTTGAGTGTCGTCCTCTTGACTTACTCCATTGATTCTTGGAGTGACTTCCCGGTTTGTAGCCCTTCTTTTTAAGAAATTTATTGAATCTTCTCACGAGCAAGGCCATGTCTTCATTTGTTAGGGGGCCGCTTGGCTCATCATCTTCACTTGCACTTTCTTCAACTTCTCTCACGGTCTTCACGGCCTTTAGGGCAATGCCTTTCTTCTTGCCCGACTTGAGTTCTTCAACCACTTCGGCTTCCTTTATCATCATCTCGTCCATCATAAGCTGGCCGATGACATCATGAGGGGTCAAAGTGTCGAAGTTGGGCCGGTCTCGGATTAGTTGAACAAGGTTGCGGTTGGTAGGAGTGATCACACAAAGAATTATTTTCACCACGGCCTTATCCGTAAGATCGGTGCACCCAAGACCCTTGGCTTGATTCACAAGCACCATTAAGCGGTCAAACATTTTATTGTAGGACTCTCCTTCCTCCAATGTGAACCGGCTTAGCTCACCAATAATGAGCTCTATCTTCGATTCGCGGACACTTGAAATTCCTTCATGACTGACCATGAGCCTATCCCAAATGGCCTTTGCTTCCTCGAGTCCATCGACTCGCTGAACTCGTAATCACTCAAGGCGTTGAACAAAGCATTGACAACCAAATCATTGAAATGTTGATCTTTATCTTCAATGGGAGTAAGGTTGTTCGATCAACGGGCTTGAAACCTGCTTTGCACAATCTTCCAAATAGAAGGGTGAAGTGATCTCAGTGCATCTTCATCTTATGTTTCCATGCAAAGATAGTGAGTGCCATCGAAATGAGGCGCCGACCAAAGGGCACGGAGACATAATATGAGGAGCTTGAGACACCAAGAGAGGTATAATCAAATGGAATAGTGACCCCAATATCGAGCCCGTGCCCTTGTCTTGGTCATGGGCTTCGTATTCTTTGTGTATCCGACATCTTAGATTCTCCTAGCGTTAAGCCAAACAACGGAGATTTGGCTCGATACCAATTGAAAGGACCGGAGATGTCGCCTAGAGGGGGGTGAATAGGCGGATTAAAAATTTGCAACAATTTAAATTCACCCGAGGGTCTCGAGCCCGAGTGTCTCAGATTTTATCCGGATACTCGATAGTCCTGACTATCCGGTATATTGTCCTGATATTCCGGCCGAGTAGCTCAAAGAGGATTTTAAATCCAAGCAATTTTTCAACAATCTAAATGAATACAAATGCTCTAAATAGTGTCAGGTACCTGATGATAGTGAAGATCTAGAAGCAAACACAACAATAGAATAGATCGGAGCTCCCCAAGTTCTAAAACAACAAACCCTAGAACAAGCAAAAGAAGAACAAGGAGACAACAACTTTTACCCGAAGTTCGGATTCTTGAAGGGAATCCTACGTCTCCATTGAGGAGGCACAAAGCTCGGGTCCCTCTTGACCTCTTTCCTCCCGGTGTTGCACAAAGCACTCGCCGGTCTTCTTCTTGCCTCTTTCCTTTCGGAGGCGAGGCTTGCCTTCACAAACTTCCGGGGCTCTCCACACCAAGTCTTGGAGGCTCCCGGTGACTCCTTGCCGTCTAGGAGCCCTTCAAACTCCAAGAGTAACAAATACGCCGCTAAATCAACTTGGAGGATGAAACTTGTGCTCAAGAATCAAAATGCAAGCTCAAAGCACTTAGATCCCCTCTTTTCTCCCCAAAGATTCAAATCAAAGCAAGGATTCAAGGGGGAGAAAGAGGCTAGGGCTCAAGAGAGAGTGAGTGAGAGCTTGAGAGTTAATACTGCAATGAATGAGGTGAGTAACGGTTGGATTTGGAGTAAGGGCTTAAATAGGTCTCCCAAAATCCAACCGTTACACTTGTGCTGCGCAAACCCCGGACTCTCCGGACATTTAGTCCGGAGTGTCCAGACCGATGAAGGTTTGCTAGAATCGAGAGGGTTAACCCGAGTATCCTGACTTAATCCCTGATACTCGGACTCACCGAAACTCCTGACCATTTTCCCTGAGTGTTCGACTAAATGTCCTGATACTCGGACTTTCCAGAGAATGCAACCGAGGGCCCTAGCCCGGAGTGTCCAGATTAATGTCCGGATACTTCTACCGACCCATTCAAATGTAAGTACCCTTTGATAGGAAATGCAATGTTTTAAAAATCTTTCGAGATGCAATTTTCATTCTATGAGCACAAGCATATCCTAGAAGCGATTTTCCGTCGTATCCCCCTTAATAGTACGGCTATCCTTAGACTCAATAAAAATAAAAGATTTACGACTAAAGTCTTGATGCCGCCTTTTTCAAATTTTAAATATGGTGGGGACCTCCAATTTGCTTTCCAACGATTTATATCTTCTCGATCACCGTGACAGAATCTCACTTGCACCATACGATGCAAAGAAAGTAGAATGAGTCTTATATTTAGAGGTTCCTTCGCTTTTAATGAAATGAATGGTCTTGTTCAAGGGGCAACTACGATGTTGCTCTTTTGCCCTTATGGAATATACCCAAGCCCATATTTCATAATGTTACCTTGGCGCTACAGAGGTACTCCTCTAAGCCTTTGCTAGCCTTATAGGACTTTTGAAGTCCATCTTCAAGCATTCCCTTGAGCTTCTCATTTTCATGAGCTAGTACTTGTAAAGTCTCAAGGTTAGTGGCACAAGTATCAATATTGATATTATAGCATCTAGCACATCCATTGCTAGAAGATGGCAATGAGTAATTGGAGACAACTGTTGAGGAGTTAGAAGAGCTATTCGAGAGATCAATAAGCTTCACCTCAAGAGTCTTGCAAGCATCCTTTGCTTTGGCAAGTTCCTCTACGAGTGAAGCATTGGTGATCTCAAGACTAGTCAACTTGGATTTGGTCATTTTTGAACTTTCGACCAACTCCTCGTATTTTCTTCTCTCATTGATTAGACTCTTCTCTAGCTCAATATTTTTCTCTTTCTCAAGAATAAGCAAGTCTTCTTGAGCTTCGAGAGTAGTCTCCTTTTGCTCAATGGTTTCCTCCAATTTCTCAATATCTTTTAAAAGTAAATCTAATTTTTGAATGTCAAAGTCCTTAATCGACTTGATTACACAATCATCATCGCTATCGTTACCGCTATCATCCAAGCAAGAATTGACAATAGAAGAGGATGAAGCTTTGATTAATACCTTGCGCCCCTTAGCCATAAGGCACATTGGAGCGTTTTTGTCCATCGCTCAAATTGTCGAAGAGGCCCTTCGACGTTGTCGGAATGGAGGGTACGGCGATGGCGACGAGGCGACTCCTCCTTCGTGAGTCGGAGCTTGAGTCGAGTCGGAGTTTGAATCCCACTCTTCTCCAATGTGTGCTTGCCCTTCTTTTTGAAATGCTTGAACTTCTTGCTTCTTTCCTTGTCCTTCCCCAGACTTGTCCTTCTTGTAGGGCTTCTTCTTTCTTCTCGCATTGTGGACATTCGGCGATGAAATGACCTGCTCTCCACACTCATAGCATTTTCTCGTTGAGTGTCGTCCTCTTGACTTACTCCATTGATTCTTGGAGTGACTTCCCGGTTTGTAGCCCTTCTTTTTAAGAAATTTATTGAATCTTCTCACGAGCAAGGCCATGTCTTCATTTGTTAGGGGGCCGCTTGGCTCATCATCTTCACTTGCACTTTCTTCAACTTCTCTCACGGTCTTCACGGCCTTTAGGGCAATGCCTTTCTTCTTGCCCGACTTGAGTTCTTCAACCACTTCGGCTTCCTTTATCATCATCTCGTCCATCATAAGCTAGCCGATGACATCATGAGGGGTCAAAGTGTCGGGTTGGGCCGGTCTCGGATTAGTTGAACAAGGTTGCGTTGGTAGGAGTGATCACACAAAGAATTATTTTCACCACGGCCTTATCCGTAAGATCGGTGCACCTAAGACCCTTGGCTTGATTCACAAGCACCATTAAGCGGTCAAACATTTTATTGTAGGACTCTCCTTCCTCCAATGTGAACCGCTTAGCTCACTAATAATGAGCTCTATCTTCGATTCATGGACACTTGAAATTCCTTCATGACTGACCATGAGCCTATCCCAAATGGCCTTTGCTTCCTCGAGTCCATCGACTCGGTTGAACTCAGAATCACTCAAGGCGTTGAACAAAGCATTGACAGCCAAATCATTGAAATGTTGATCTTTATCTTCAATGGGAGTAAGGTTGTTCGGATCAACGGGCTTGAAACCTGTTTGCACAATCTTCCAAATAGAAGGGTGAAGTGATCTCAAGTGCATCTTCATCTTATGTTTCCATGCAGCATAGTGAGTGCCATCGAAATGAGGCGCTCGACCAAAGGGCACGGAGACATAATATGAGGAGCTTGAGACACCAAGAGAGGTATAATCAAATGGAATAGTGACCCCAATACCGGAGCCCGTGCCCTTGTCTTGGTCATGGGCTTCGGTATTCTTTTGTGTATCCGACATCTTAGATTCTCCTAGCGGTTAAGCCAAACAACGGAGATTTGGCTCTGATACCAATTGAAAGGACCGGAGATGTCGCCTAGAGGGGGGTGAATAGGCGGATTAAAAAATTTGCAACAATTTAAATTCACCCGAGGGTCTGAGCCCGGAGTGTCCGGGGATTTTATCCGGATACTCCGGATAGTCCGGACTATCCGGGGTATATTGTCCGGATATTCCGGGCTGAGTAGCTCAAAGAGGGGATTTTAAATCCAAGCAATTTTTCAACAATCTAAATGAATACAAATGCTCTAAATAGTGTCAGGTACCTGATGATAGTGAAGATCTAGAAGCAAACACAACAATAGAATAGATCGGAGCTCCCCAAGTTCTAAAACAACAAACCCTAGAACAAGCAAAAGAAGAACAAGGAGACAACAACTTTTACCCGAAGTTCGGATTCTTGAAGGGAATCCTACGTCTCCGTTGAGGAGGCACAAAGCCCGGGTCCCTCTTGACCTCTTTCCTCCCGGTGTTGCACAAAGCACTCGCCGGTCTTCTTCTTGCCTCTTTCCTTTCGGAGGCGAGGCTTGCCTTCACAAACTTCCGGGGCTCTCCACACCAAGTCTTGGAGGCTCCCGGTGACTCCTTGCCGTCTAGGAGCCCTTCAAACTCCAAGAGTAACAAATACGCCGCTAAATCAACTTGGAGGATGAAACTTGTGCTCAAGAATCAAAATGCAAGCTCAAAGCACTTAGATCCCCTCTTTTCTCCCCAAAGATTCAAATCAAAGCAAGGATTCAAGGGGGAGAAAGAGGCTAGGGCTCAAGAGAGAGTGAGTGAGAGCTTGAGAGTTAATCTCGCAATGAATGAGGTGAGTAACTGTTGGAT
Source organism: Guadua angustifolia (assembly GCA_036346375.1). NCBI lineage: Eukaryota > Viridiplantae > Streptophyta > Magnoliopsida > Poales > Poaceae > Guadua > Guadua angustifolia. Next base: position 86,089 of record JAYEVE010000670.1, on the reverse strand, counting down.
TTGGAGTGAGGGCTTAAATAGGTCTCCCAAAATCCAACCGTTACACTTGTCTCACAAGAAACCCGGACTCTCCGACATTTAGTCCGGAGTGTCCAGACTGATGAAGGTTTGCTAGGAATCGAGAGGGTTAACCCGGAGTATCCGGACTTAATCCCCGGATACTCCGGACTCACCGGAAACTCCGGACCATTTTCCCCGGAGTGTCTGGACTAAATGTCCGGATACTCCGGACTTTCCAGAGAATGCAACCGAGGGCCCTAGCTCGGAGTGTCCGGACTAAATGTCCGGATACTTCGGCCTGACCCATTCAGCCAGAAGTACCCTTTGATAGGAAATGCAATGTTTTAAAAATCTTTCGAGATGCAATTTTCATTCTATGAGCACAAGCATATCCTAGAAGCGATTTTCCGTCGTATCCCCCTTAATAGTACGGCTATCCTTAGACTCAATAAAAATAAAAGATTTACGACTAAAGTCTTGATGCCGCCTTTTTCAAATTTTAAATATGGTGGGGACCTCCAATTTGCTTTCCAACCATTTATATCTTCTCGATCAACGTGACAGAATCTCACTTGCACCATTAGTATATGGAATTGTGTTGCCATAAATCACCAAAACTCTTTGAGGGGCCTAGATGCACTTTCGGTGTGCGTGAGAGAGGCGGAGAGGTCGGTCATTCGATCAATTCACAACGAAGAGCAAACAGAATACTAGAGCAACACGAGCTTGAGCTGGACGTAATGCTATTACCCGCATTGGGGCCCGAACCTGGGTAAATCATGTGTGTTCCTTGTGTGCTTCCGTGTGTTCTTGAGCTTCCTGTCCTACTCATCACACGACGAGAGTAGAGAAGAGAGCCAAGAGTGACGCAGCTATGAAGACCCCCCTATCGAAACTCAGTTATACACTCGAACCAATACTGTCTAGCACAAACACATCGACAGGGCGTGCCAGGTAGGGGTGGTAGTAGCTATTTCACCTATTGCTTTCTTCAGCGGACCATCTAGCGCCGGCTACGAAGATGGAAGCTTCACGCTCCCATCAGGCGGGGGACTATCCGATGCCTTCCGTAGAAGGTGACGGTGCCACCACCGTGGCAGGAGCACAGCCGGTCCGACGACGACTAGCGATGGAGGAGGCCACGCCAGCCCAGAACTTGCATGCGGCTCGCCTCCTCCTGGAGCACCCGCCGGTGGAGCTAGGGGGCGATACCCCGGCAGCGCCATGGCTGCGGGACATCACCTGCCTTGTGGACGTGGCCCAGCTCCACGCGGAGGCATCAGAATGGCCAGATACCTCCGGTATCCCGCGGTCGAAGTTGCGCGCAGAGCGCACACAAGCTTCGAGCCACCCAAGCGAGCAACGCTCACATCATGGTGGGCGAAGCAAGGGAAAGGGCGTTCAAGACGTAGGTCCCGCTCTCGCCGGGGGTCGTGCGATGGCTCTAGCACCGTCTCGCGTGTCCCCTGGGCTTGAGGGGAGTGCCCGTGAAGATCTTAGGGCTCATTTGGAGGAGCGACACCGAGCGCGCAGTGGTGACTTGTGCGGCAAGTTGCACCATCCGCAAGCGCAGGAGTAGGACCGCGGCAAGCGGAACTAGCTCGAAAGGTGTCATACAAAGGGCGGAGTGATAGGAGGAGTTGTAGCAGAACTTTGCCCAGAGCAGCCACCGAACCCATGAAGAGGGCATGTCGGTGGTGAGGCAGCGGAGGTACATCTCAATTGTGCGGTTGACCACTTCCGTTTGACCTTCAGTCTGCGGATGATAAGCGGAGGACATGAGGAGCTTGATACCACAACGCTTAAAGAGGTCTTGCCGTGTGACTTGGGAAGCCCTACCACAAAGTCCATGGACACATCAGTCCAAATGTGGTGCGGAATGGGCAAGGGTTGGAGAAGGCCGGCAGGTGCCTGAGTTGCAGCCTTGTGTTGTTGACAGATGCCGCACTGTCCCACATAATCTTCCACTGACTTGCGCATGTCCACTCAATAAAACTGTTGCTTCACACGGTGTAAGGTCTTGGTGATGCCCTCGTGGGTGAGATCATGGACGGCGGCCACAACTTGAGTGCGGAGGGGCAACGTGGATGGTAAGAAGAGGCGACCATCCCGATAGAGGAGGCCACGGCTTGCCTCCCATGTTCCAGCCAGCGCCGGCCCCTTATTGTCTGTTCTTGCGGCTTGGGCCATCTGTGAGACTAGCGTCTTGGAGGGATCTGGAGATGACCCCGTCTCGCGCAGTAATTGGGAGCACCGCTGCTGCACCTCTGGGTCATGGCGAAGGACATCCTCCCACTGCGAACGCACCGATTGGGAAGGATAGGAGTGCCAGGCAGGCCGCAGGTGGCTCGTGTATGCGTGATAGGGCGTTGGCTGCCTTGTTGTTGCGTCTCGCACGATATTCCACGGTGAAGTCAAACCCCATCAGTTTACTGAGCCAATGCTGCTGCGGAGGAGTGATCAAGGCTTGATCCAGGAGGTATTTGAGGCTTGCATGGTCTGTCCGAACGGTGAAGGGATGCCCCAAAAGGTACGGCCGCCAATGCCGAATCGCCTTGGAGAGGCTGATGAGCTCGCGCTCATAGGCTGCCAATTTGGCATGGCGCACGGCCGAATGACGACTGTTAAAAGCCACAGGATGGCCTTCTTGTTGTAGCACCCCGCCAATCCCAACACCGGAGGCGTCACACTCAACCACAAACGTCCAATTGAAGTCGGGTAAGCATAAAACTGGTGCCGTCATGAGTGCCTCCTTGAGCTGTTGGAAGGCGTGGTCGGCCTCCTCTATCCACTTGAATTGTTGGCGACGAAGGAGGTTGGTCAAAGGTTCCACAATAGTCGCGTAGTGGAGGATGAAGCGCTTGTAGTAGCCGACAAGTCCCAAGAAGCTCCGAACGCCTTGCACTGATGTCGGTGGTGACCAGCGGGCCACATCTTGGACCTTGTTGGGGTTGGTTGCCACCCCCTCACCGGAGATGATGTGTCCCAAATAACTCACCGTGTTTTGAATAAAAGCGCGCTTGGATTGCTTCAAGTATAATTTGTGGTGGCGTAATTGTTCCAAGACCATCCGCAAGTGATGAAGGTGCTCGGCGCGTGATCTGCTATAGGATATCATTGAAGAAAACCAGAACGAACTTGCGGAGGAAAGGGGCGAGGACCTCGTTCATGAGAGCCTGGAAGGTGGACGGAGCGTTGCATAGCCCAAAAGCCATCACCAGCGACTAGTGGCCATGATGTGTGCGAAATGCCGTCTTCTCAATATCCTCTTCGTTCATTTGGACTTGGTGGTAACCAGAACGGAGATCCAGTTTGGAGAAGAACTGGGCCCATGCAGTTCATCCAGAAGTTCCTCCACTACTGGTATAGGAAATTTGTCCTTGATAGTCTTGGCATTGAGCTCGCTGTAGTCAACACAGAAATGCCATGAGCCATCCTTCTTTTTGACTAACAGAATAGGAGAGGAGAACGGAGAACGGCTAGGGCGAATAATGCCTTGGGCGAGCATCTCTTCGTATTGCCGCTCAATCTCATCCTTTTGTCGGTAGGGATACCGGTAGGGACGAACCACCACCGGGTCTGTTCCTTCTTTCAAGCAAATGCGGTGATCGCAAGTACGTGAAGGGGGTAGCCCTCTTGGTTCCTGGAAGAGGTCATCAAAGGCAGTCAAGAGGGCGGTGCTGTCAGCCTCCTCAAGCATCATCGCCACCATGGGTACCTGTGGTCCAGATGGCCGGCCGATACCCTGGAGGACTACCGAAGTTCCCTGGCAATTAAAAGACATAAGGAGAGAATCAAAGTTCCAACTGATATCACCTAGCCCCTGCAGCCATTGTACCACCAATACTGCATCAAATCCATGCAACGGTATGACCAAAAAAGATGCGTCGAAGGGGTTCCTGTCAATGAAGGAACATTTCTGAATTTTTCCCAAGCATGGCAGGTGGGCACCATTTACCACCCGCACCTATTGCTCACCTCCCGATTCCTGGGGAACACCCATCCTTTTGGCTGCATGAGAGCTCAGGAAGTTGTGCGTACTGCCGCTGTCTACCAGTCCCAGTAATTCCTCCCCAGTGATCATCAACTTGATTTGCATGGTGCTTCCTTTGACGGGACCACGCAGAGCCATGGCTGAGAGTGCCGGCTCCATGTCCCTCTATTCCTCATCCTCCTAATCCTCTTCATCCAAGACTTCAAGAAGGAAGAGCTCCTTGCAGCAATATCCTCGAGCATAAATCTCATCGCAATTATAGCAAAGCCCCTTTTCATGCCTTTCCGCCATTTCCTCCGGGCTTAGGCGACGCTGATATGGAGCGTACCCGGTTGAGGAAGCCTGCGAACTGGTCGGAGTTGGTCGTTGCCCTCCTTGGGTTGACGCAGCCGGAGCTGGCGTCGCCATGCGGGAAGGTGTCGCCGAGCCCGCTGGCGGAAGCGCACGCTGGGGCGGTGCGGCTACCGGCCCGAGTCCTCTTTCATTACTGGACTCTGTTTTATCTTCCTACTCACCGGATTCGAGGCTCTGTCGTTTGCCCATGGCTTTGAGCAAGTCTGCCATCATCTGCTCCATGCGGCCGAGTGATCCTCCAAGGCCTTCCACTGTTGCCTCCAGTTTAGCAAGGCATTCTTCGGACCCAGCCATGATTGGAGGATCGATCGGCTCTGATACCAGTTGATACGAGTGCTCCCTTGTGAACGCCCTAGTGCCTGGCTAAAGGCCGCAACTAGAGGGTCTGCTCGCCACGGAGGTATGTTGGCTGTACGGAGCCACCGGTCGGTTGTCGTCGGTAGCGCCTGAGATTAGTTTTTGGTGGCAACAAAACGTGCCTTTTCACTTTTCTTCTACCTCTTTTTATTCATGGTTCTGGTACTTAACAATCCCCCTAATCAGGGCTGCTAGTTAGGAAAGGATAAAATCTTAACTAATAAGCAACTAATTGACTCACAATAGGAAAGCTTATAGAGGGAAATTAGGGAAGACTAAAATAGAAATGTATTATGATGCCTAGGCCAGCACATTAGTGGCGCCAGGAGTCCTGATTGGGCAGCCCTTGCGTCTGTAGTAGACGTGGTCGACGCCTTTATCAAAACATTTCAATGGAATAATGAATAGACCAATAAGGATGCAGAACAAGTGCATGCCGGTGAGGATGATATTTTATGGGCTCATGTTGATGAAGCTATGGGTGCATCATCCTCCTTCAGGGTCGCAACCTTTGTAGGAGAGCTCGTGGAGATGAAGTGCATGTTTATGCTAGGCGTGGAGTTGCTACACCTACCCCGCATGAGCTAGGCTCCGATGAAGGAGAAGAGGATGTTGTGTGTATGTTGTGTGTGATAATGAGGATGTTGAAGATGACTTTGGTCAAGCACCGCATATTCCTTCTCAAGAGAGCGGTGAATAAAATATTGAGGAGAGGCATAGTTTGGAGCTGGATGATGATTGAAATTGTTATATTTCACTCTTGTGATGTGGCATTGTGGCCTTTTTCTTTTGTTGTGATTTATGAACTTTGATACTTTGTTGTGCTATTTGGAACTAGTTGTATCTTTTGTTGTTCTATTTGGAATTATCTATGCCCTTCTATTTGGAACTACTTATTTGCTTACTTGTCATCTCTAATTTCCTTTCATTTGAGGTAACCCTTCATTGCCACAAGGTTTCCTTAGGCAACAGTTATTTTTTTGGCACCTGTTTTGAAGATTACACATCTTTTGCTTCATATTTGACTTAATTTCATGTCATATGAGATATTATTTATTATTTATTATTTTCATCGTCTAATCATCATCTAGGCGGGCGCCTAGGCGTCCAGGTAGTCCGTCCTCGCCTCGCCTAGCCGGACTGCCATGACAACTATGACTTGTAGGATCTTTGAGAAAGATGGTGTTAAATTGGTTGTGGATGACATCTCATATGACTTTGTGTAAGGTGCCACAGTGGATTATGAGGAGGAACTTATACGCTCGGCGTTTGTGGTTAGTTTTAAAGTTTAACTCTTTGTTTCTTGAATTGGAACGCTTTTTCCCAAGGAAATTTGGCAGGTCATATGTTCTGCCAGATACTACACTAGTTAGTTTATAAAGATGTCGGAAGTTGGAAATTAAATTCTCCTACTGCCCATCATGTTTCTCATGAATTATAATTTCAGTCGGAGTTTTTTGGGCTCATGAACCATATAACTTTTAGATACAGTAGGAATTCAAAGGTTGAAGAATGTTCAACTGAACCACCTATGACCTTAATATGGATTGAGAAAATAATATTAGCTTGATCTTTTCTATGTAAGAAGAAGAAATCGCTAGAGAATCGAATGTCTGATTCTTATTACTCCAAGATCCTTTGACTAAAAAACAACAGTTGCATGTTTATTTCTGTCCATCGTGATTGTATTTTTTTCTTAAGTCATATGCTGGTGCTTGCTGTAACCGATGACGTTAAAATAGTAGTGATTGCTCAAATGTTGACAGCAAGTCTGAAACAAGACTTCCAAATGCTGAGCATCTTCTTGAGATATATCATGGACTCCATGTTGGATTACTGATCTAGTAGCAGTGCAACAAAGGTTTTTTTTCCATTTTTGAGGTCCTTCATATTTGGCTCTTTTGCATTCCCCGCAACACATCACACATGTTTCATGTGGTTCCACTTCTTATTGCTCCAAGTGCTGATCTTTTTCTACATGACAGGTGGACACATGGTTTTTCTTTCTGGGATTGGGGGTGGGCAAGTGTATGGCTGGGCTTTGGTTGTTAGGGAGGGGCAGTTCTTAGAAATGCTTGTGTACCTTGCCACTTCTATGAATTTTGTGCTACACAGTACACATTCGACATGATTGTTGTAAACCTCACATTCAGAATGTGTTGTATTTATAAGTTTTAACCAACACTTATATGTGCCCATATGATATGCAGGTTTCAGCAAATCCAAGGGCAGTTGGGGGCTGCAGCTGCAAGAGTTCTTTCATGGTCAAGTAGTTTCAACTTTATTAACTTGAAGAGATAGGTAACCTGTAATAGCATTCTGTAGTAAAATATACTTCATTGATGCACGTGTACAATTGGCATTTTTGGTAGTTCCAAAAATATTCCTTTATGAATTTTGTTACTGTTAGAAATATCATCACGAACATATGTATTGCTTCTACCTTGTGATGACAAGTTATGTATACTGAATCATTTGGCCTTTGGTAATTTTTTTATGTTGCTTATTTTGAAGTGATAAATAAGAGTCTTTTGTAATATTGTCATGACTGAATATATTTGAGAGTTTTTGAGTATTAATCTATTTTTTTTCTAACTTTCTCTGATTGTAATAACATTGCTAACATGGCACTGTTTTCCAATAAAATCTCTTCAGTCTGATATGTCTTCCTGGAAACTATGAGTTTTTTTAAGTTCTGCTCAGTCTTCACCGTGTGTGATGTGTCAAATTGTTAATTGCTCCCATACGGAGTTAATTGTGCTATAAATTCATCTTCAACACCTTTCCAAGCTTCAATTATATATACTGCCAATTAGCATTAGTGTATTATATAATGTATGCTAAGAGTCATGTTGATGTGGATAAAAAGGAGTGGATTGCATGAAAGAATAAATTTCATGAGAGCAAAGGCACACCTTCGGTTTGACATTTTGCAAGAGCGTCCATTAAGGGTCATGTTCATGTGGATTGCATGGCTTGTTTTCATTGTCCATGCCATAACTCTCACTTTGCCAGCTTTATATAATGGAGAAAGGCAAGAATATGATTACAACATTAGGACTATTATTGATCTTCTAGCTTTTACAAAATTTATGGTAATATAATGTTAAACACTGTTGTCTTGTTACCACTCTCTGTTGGTTAACTTTAGGTCAAAAATCAACCGTGAAGTGAAAGCTATTTAAGTGCACAACCTTGTTCTTCTCCGACAAACTTTAAGTGTAGGAAATGTTTTTTTTTAGAAAAGCATCATATTACGTATATGTATGGTGTAGTTTACTAAAAATAAGATTGGTTTCACGTCTTATCCACCCTAGAAATATTACAGTTGCACCACCTCAATGAGATGGCAATAGTAGTCACAATTCTCTAGTTCATGCTTATGTATATAGCACACTGGGTACAGTAGCCCTATGATGTAGCAATATTCAACAGAGATAATGTAATAATGAATACTGGTGTAGGGATTAGTTGTATATGAATTATGTGCAACAAGTTTATCTTAAAATTGTACTACTGTATTACTTGCTTGATCATCTCAAGTTTATCTTAAAATTGTACACCTTTTGGCATTTGTGGGACATCCCCTGATTGTCTCTTCAGCGTGACGAGGACATACTTCCTTGGATGCACACAATATTCCTCTACAAAATGCTAGGCAAGGATCAATCACACGAGCACGTACACGTGTATGTTAATTGAATTATCAGGTAATTTTGTTTCTAATTGGAATATGATATTTATATATCCTTAGAAATCATGAAGGGGACTATAATGGGTCGGAATACGAGAAGGAATGCTACAAGACGAAGGGCCACAAGAATGATTTGAAGCCTAGCCTAGGCTGATGGCTTCAACTCCTCTCCCTGGTAGTCACCCTTTCCACAAGCCTACTAGGCCGACCCAACTATATTTGGAAGACTTCATAACATGGTGCTGTGCCACCTTTGCCAATTAGGTTTTGACCCATGTAATAGGAAGGTCCAGATGGGATGCCTAGGAGGAGTCCGTGTCTATATTCACCTCCTAGCTGCACCCCCTTTAGATGTTTATTTAAGTTAGCTGAGCTCTTTTATGAGACTTGGGTTTTGTTAGATTAATTTTTTACGTGAAACTTTTGTGTTCTTCGCTTGAGTCAGTTAGACCAACTGTCAAGATCACTATTAGAACCCCAACACTTGTCCATAATCCATGTTCGCAATTTCATATTGCTTTTATTTTGTTCTTGCCTATTTTTTGGTTGCTTACAGGAATTGATCTTCATGGTTAGATTAATCGAGCTTTGGTATGGTTGATAACAATTCAAAGTTTAGTTCAGCGATTGCTTAGCATCAATCGTGTTTCGGTCAGTAGCCTGGATCGTGATGGTCGTCTCTACAAATCGAGAGTTATCTATCTCACCAAAAGATCACGCCTTCATAAGCCTCATTAGGAGGTATTAGAGCTTTAGTTGATGGTGAAAATTTACAGTTTTTTGGTACTAGATTCATTATTTTTATTTACCCAGAGTCTAGAAAATTGCCACAAAATTCTTTTTACCTTACCCAAACCCTTGGAGCCTTTGTTGTTTTTCTTTTCGATTTGCGTCTTTAAATTGCATGTTGCATTGTCGTGTCTAATTGCTTGTCCTAGTATCTTCATTGGACTGGCTTTACTTGCTAATTTCTATCTAGAGGGTTGTGTCACCACCAATTTTGGTCATCGAGAGTCTTGCTATTGTATCCAGAAAAGAAAGAGATCGAATTGCTGGTTGCGTTCTGTATGGAAAGAGATCAATTCAGATTATCCTTTTCTTTAAGTTTGGATTAAAAAAATACAAGTCAGTTGTTTTTCCCTTGTCTGAGTTGCACACAAAATGTTTTGAGTCTAAGTCGAGTCAATCTTCACTTTGCCAAATCCGAATCTGCTTTCTGTTGGCCAAAACCGTGTCTAGAAAGTAGCATTCGTGCGTCTATTAGTAAAACGGCTATAACTTTTGCATACGGAGTCCGTTTTCGATGATGAGTAATTTTTTCGAAGAGGACAACAAGGCACATCAAAAAAACACAAAGCCTTTAGTCTTGTGCTCATTTTTTACCTCAATTTTTGTCTCTTTGGCTGAGTTCTGGGTCATGGAAGTTTTCTGTGCTGTTTTTATCATCTTTCGGTCATCTGTTTAGCATTTTCTCTCGTTTCAAAATATGAGATTTTTGTTTTTTGTCCTTAGTTGAGTCGAGAGTTGCACTTCCTAGTTGCAAAAAGAGAAAACAATTGTAAGAAGTGCCTCCTCTTGTTGAGATAACTCTTTCTGTGATAGTTCTTCATGCTAGTTATTTGTGTTTGACCCTAGTAGTACCTTTCTAAGCTTCCTATACCTAGTTCCAGTCTAGTCTAGAGCCAGCAAATTATGACCAGTACTTTAAACTGCTTTTCAACTTTGCAATTTCTAGTTTGAATTTCTTACTAATCCTTGCTACATATTTAAAGCTTGTCCAATCTCTTACCTTCTACTAACCAAACAGGTACTTTTCTCCTTGCAATTGCTTTGCTAAGCTTGAGTTGCATTTATCATGAACTAGCTGTCAATTGCACTACCTATTTTGCATTGGTAAGAACTTGCAAGTACTTGTTAAGGGCATGAGTGTGTGTGACTTGTTAACCTCCAGCACCGCAGCATCTAGTAGTCGATAGTATGCAATTGTGTATTTTCTTTCTTGTTTGCTACTAACAATAGCAGGTTTAAGAAAACATGACAAGAACAATGAGGATGATCCACCCCTCACACCGCATACGAGAGGGTTTGTGCAACACTTCGAGTGCTTGTTCAATCGACACACGGAAATTACACACAATGCTTTGGACCATATCAACACTAACATTGTGGCGCTCCGCATATGCGTTGAGCACCTCGAGTGAGAACCACCTCCTATTGCACCTGTGGCCAATAGAGTTTCCCAACCCGTTGATAGCTCTTAGGTAGATGAGGAAAAAGTAGTGACACAAACAACTATAATCCGATGAGGGCTTTAACATAAACAATGATCGTGATCACCATTGGCATCATCACAATCAACAAGGTATGAGATGGCATCAGCGAGAGGTGCATGATCGTGATTATCTACTATAAAAAATTAAGTTTACAATGCCTTCTTTTGCTGGTGAATATAATACTGATGTATATCTTGATTGGGAGTTAATTAGCAGTAGATCAAAAGTTTGCATGCTTTGATTTTCCTGAGAATAAAAAGATTAGGGCTGCTACTAGTGAGTTCACTGATTTTGCATTAATTTGGTGAAAAGAGGCTTATAGAAATGAACAGAATTTACCCAATACTTGGGATGCTATGAAAAGAATGATGAGAGCTAGATTTGTACCTTCATATTACTCTCATGATTTGCTTAACAATTTACAACGCTTAAGACAGGGTAGTATATGTCTAAACTTAGCGAGACAGCGTGTTGCGTGAGATGGATTAGATGTTGCGAATGGGGATCAGCATGTCAGTGACTAGGAGCTGCAGGATTGGGTTAATTTTACTTGCCTATAGTACACTACGACTGTCAGAAACTCTGAATTAAGTATCTCTCTAGCTAGCTCCTGGGTTCCAGCTATTGTATTGCATGGACTTGTTTGGGATCTTGCCTTTAGTTTCTTGGTGACTTGTGTCTTGTAGCAAAAGACGGATTGTACTTGTGTCTTGTAGCAAGAGACGGATTGTTCTGCGTTGTGGGTTAGAAGAAACCGAAGGTGCTAAAATGGCTAGATTTTAGGACATTCTTGATTATAAAGAATACAACTATATCACCCGTTTATTTCATCTTGCTTGTAAATCTAAACAAAAAGTGCAAGGAAGACAGTGCATAGAAGACAATCCCATTACTGAGGCAATTTTGGAGGTTCTTTTGTAGGTAGGCCGAACCAATCAAAGAACTAGGCGCTAACCCTTACACCTAGCCGGCCACCTGTAACATCCTAAAAAATCTCAAATAATCAAAATGTGAAATTCGAATATTCAATGTGATTCATTTATGAATTTCTCCCTTTTCCTATTTATTGCATTTTGGCCTTTTTGGAAATTGATTTTAACAACAAGTTTTGATGTTTAACCAATGGGAAAAGAAATTATATAATAACAAAATCTTTAAAAATTTTATTTAAACATAAGGCCATCATTAGAAACCACTTGCAAACCCTAAGAATGTGTGAACACATTTAAAATGGATAAGGGTTTTAAAACAGTAATTTGGACTAGCAATAGTAACCTTATCTGAATTAATTAAAATTGTACATTCCTTATCCTCATCTAACAATTTTACCACGTTATCTACAGGACTACAGTGATCTACAAAAAAATTATCAAAAATAATAAAGCCCATTTAATGCCCTTATAAATTTAAAAATAGAAACCCTAGAAATTTCATAAATTCAATGTCAGAATTTTATAAAATAAATACAAGGGTACATCATCTCAAAATTTTGCGGTAGAATCCTCAAGAAAAAGTTTGAAAAATTTCTAACATTGGTTTGATCCTCAGAAAAATCAAAATCAGAAGATGCAAAATCTGGGCAGCTAGATTGTCAAAATTTTTAAAAATTATAGAAACACGATCTAGGTCTAAAATTTTTACAGCATGATAAGCATTGTCCTAGGTTCGTATATTTTTTTTCAAAAATTCTGGACCATTATAGCTAGATCAAACAGACTAGAAACACTGCTTTGCCCAAGCAGCAAAACCAATTGATTTCAGCAGATGCAAAATCTGGGCAGCTGGATTATCAGAATTTTTAAAAATTATAGAAATATGATATAGGTCTGAAATTTTTACAACATGATAAGCATTGTCCTAGATTCATACAAAAATATTTGAAAAAATTCTGGACCATTATAGCTAGATCGAATAAACTAGAAACATTGCTCTGCCCAAACAGCAAAACCAATTGACTTCATTGTCTCTATGCCAAGTTAGGTCCACATGACAACAACTCCTTTCCCAAACCAAATGCAGCCATGGCTTCTCTGTTCTTTGGGAAAAACCAAAATCCCGTGCAAATTCAATCCAAGTTCATTGCACCAATGCCACAGAGGGCACCAAAATCATTGCGCTAGCCTTGCACATGCCCTGGAACCCGCAAAAACCAGTCACCGTTCTTCTCCCTAGCGCCGCAACTCGCAGCTCGATTCACACCTCTATAGCACCGTCATTCTCATCTATTTAAGTATCCCCAAGCCTCCTTGAGCTCCCAAATTCATCCCTATCTCCTCCCTCTACCCCATCCCTGCATCAATTTCATGCAAGCCACCTCCAATTCCACCACGGCCGAATTCCCTAAATCAAACAAGCCGCAGCCTAGTTCCTTGCTCCTTGCACCATTTCCCAATTAAGTTGGTAGGAAGCAACTCCATTCTCCACTGATCAAAACACCTAAATCAATTTAGCTTATCCTTTGCTATGGAGAGCCACCACTGAGTACCACCTTGCGCCATCGCTCCTGCCGTTGTGCCACCACTACAGGATACCAAGGCTCCAACTGAGACTGCCTATGGCCTTAGTGGCACCAGGAACCCATTTTTGGCATCGCCCCTTCTTCCTTGTGCTTGCAATGCAGCCGGCCAAGCTCATCCAGAGCTACCACGGCGCCTCCCTGTGCTATTGCTCTGTTCTGTTCAGTCCTAAGCATCTTCAACTAGCCCTTGACCCAATGACACATGGGACCAACTTAGAGCTAGTGGTTTAAGAAGGTAAAATCTTCAATTTATTATCTTGATTAGTTTAACCTTTATATTCAAATCTTAGGCAGATTTCAATTCAAAATGATTCTTGTACACATATACATATATGGCCTACACAAAATTAGCAACTTTAATTGGTACTATTAATCAAAAGATTAACCTAATTAGTTCTTGAATTCAAATATCAAGGGCAAGTAGAGCCATTTGGTCATGTGATTAACCAGCCATTTAGACAAAAAAAAAAAAGCAGATAAGGAAGATCTTTCAATGATTTGGTCAAATCTCTACTTCAAAAATCAGAAGCTTCACTAAAATAACCTAACAGTCTAGTTAATTTTTAATTAAAATATTGAAACCAGTGAGATCAGCTTCAATATTTTCTAGGGGTTAGAACCCTCTGATGTTGCAAAGGTAAAAGTATTCGAATATAATTTGCACTTAATTCTTTAAAAAGAACCCTAGAGGTCAGGACCCTCTGATGCTTCAATGATACAACAGTTTTAGAGGTTAGGACCATCTAATGCTATATAAGTAATAATATTCGGACAAATATTGAGCTTGGACCCTCCTAAGAATCTATATCATCACATGAACTTACGAATTCATAATATAAACAAACAAGTTTAAAAATTGAGGACCATCACCCAAAATCTTTTTATCACCAAGACTTGCTTTAACTCATATTTGAATTTGATGTTATTTGACATCTTTTTGCCCTTATAGAATTTGCTATTTACTTTCTTTCTAGCTGAACGATGTGTAATCACCGACACTTTTGACACTGTTGTTGACGACACTAACTACGACCTCGACTTCGACACAAACATCACCCAGCAAGGCCCCTTTGATCAAATTGATCCCAGTGTTCTAATTATGTTTTGTTTTGTCAAATCTATTTATACATGTATGTATTTTCTATAAATTTGCTATATTAGGTATTGGTAGCTATAACCCTATCTCATAGAACTTTCTTAATAAATATTAAACTATGAACTTTGATAATCCTAGAATATGGTTAGACAATACGTAATGTTAGTATGGGTATATGCAATTACATGTTAATCATGATTAGCCATGATTTAGTATTAGAAATTGAAATAATCAAATTAAACTATTTCTTGAGAATTTAAAAAGGTTAGATATGACATTAAAGGTTGTTGATATTTTGGTAAAAATAAAAATAAAACTATGGTTTTGACACGGACGATTGTTGACAATAGTCAGATGTGCATGTGGCTTGCATGTAGTGTACGGGGGATTATCGCTCGGGTCGGATTAAGGGCCGAACATAGTGTTGCATGATCCAAGGGATATTTGTACAACAAGTGCTGGTATAGGACAACTTTAACCTATTAAGTTACTTAGAACTAGCTTTGCACATTAGAAGGCTGGAGTAGCACGGGCATTCTGGGTAGGTTTGCTCGTAGGGGTTTCTACATACCAAAGCAATGGTGTACGCCTTGCTATGAGGAGAAGTGGTACAATAGGATGTGAAACCATTTGTAGTACAGATTGTACTAATATTTTTCTACTGCCATAGTAAGCGTTTGTCGTCACCAGGCTAGTGCAAAGTTTGGGCTAGGTAATGTAACGGTTCTATTATGGTTTCTCTGTGACACACCAAAGGAAGTGTGTTAAAAATGCATTGCAAAAAGAGTTGATCATTTCTTATGGGTGTCAGATGGAAGATGCCGACTAGAGGGGGAGTGAATAGATGGCAATAAAAATTTTTCTACAATTAATTAAAATCTCGCCTAAGTACTCTTATGTCAAAACCTAAATGATAATAGATGCGGAAGCGATAAACTAAGGTTTTGACAATTAAAGTCTAAGTCAACTAGGCTCACAAAGTGCACTAGCTAATCATGTCTCTACTCAAGAATATACAATCCTGAAGACAACCAAGCAATTTAATTGTAGAAATTTAAATTACAAAAATGTAAATAGAGAATTGCAAGCAAACACAAAGAGACACACCGATGTTTTACCGTAGTGTTCGGAGACTTGTTGGTCTACCCTAATCCACATTGAGGCAAGTCCAAACCACTTTAGACTGGTTCTACGAATTGAGCACCCATCTCAATTCCACTAGTGGTAGCTCTTTTACCCTCTGAGTAGGTGAGCTCTGACCTTCACAACTTTGCCGAGCCTTCTCACAATCTCCTTGAGAAGGTCACCACGTACGACACCTCCACACACCGTCTCGGTATTGGCAAATACTAAAAGTAACAAGTCAAACCCTCTAGCTTTAGCGCTACCAAGTATAACACATGTACGATGGTGATTACCGAGTGCAACACATGCACAAGGCTTCCCTCAAGTGCAACATATGCAGAAGAGGCTCTCAATTCTCTCACAATTGCAACACATGCAATTAAAGCTCACTCTTAGCTCAAAAACCAAATTGGAGAGTGAAACATATGCACAATACCATCCAAATACTCAACAAGGCCAACAACCACCAAATGTTAGCCCCAAGGCTTTTTTATAGCCTTCACAAGAAAAACTAGCCGTTTGGGGGAAAAATGGGCAAAAATACATAGGAACCCAGGTCATACTGCTCTAAGGCCAGTATAACGGCCTCCGGTCCAACAGCTAGAAAAAACTAGCGGATACTTAGAAAATCCTGTCATACCGAGTGGGTCCGATCATACCGAGCCTATTTTCAATTTTTCAGGCTAAAATACCTCTTCTCTTGAAAAACACACTGAGGTGACTCTGGACATACTGGAAGTCTATATGACTGGAGTAGGTCCGGTCATACCGAACTTGGGGCCGATATGACTAGAGTGCCCTCGGTCATACACTGCTACAGCCACTAAAATACTCATAAGGGTGTGTTTGGCAGGGCTCCAGCTCCACTAGATCTGTGGATCTGGTGGAGCTGGGTATTCCTAGCTCCACCAGATCCATGGAGCTAGAGTTGTGAGTGCATTAAAAGTGTTTAGATGGATCATCTTGTTTGCATTTTAGACTAAAAATATAAACTTAATTCACTTTATTTTAGCCTACAAGTTTCAGATCTCAGGTGAAGCTGGGATCTGGAGCTCAACCAAACAGGAAGTTTTTAATCTGAACTTCGATTTGGGTGATCTTAGGCTCTATGCAAACCTTATCAAGAGGGCTACAATCTCCAACTATTTTTAAGATTTAAGCAACCATACATATTTTTAAATATCAAAAAAATAAAGACTCTAATGTAGTGATTCAAGTCTAATATTTGATTTCTCGAAATCCCTCACATAGACTTGATCAAGAGCGTGACTACAAGCTAGCAAGAGTCAGTAAGATCTGAAAGTGCATCTAGGCCCCTTTTAGGATTTTGGTGAATAATGACAACAGGATTAAGTGACTAACGAGATTTGTAAGCTGTGTTAACAGATTATCGCATCTAGTGAAAAAGTCTCAAAGCAAAAGGTCACCCTCAAATCAAAGGAGAAAAAGGCATTTTTAGACTTAATTATTTGTATCTAGTTTATTTTTTATTGAGTCTAAGGATTGCCGTACTATAAAGAGGGATATGACGAGAAATAGCATTAGAATGACTTTATGTGCTCAATGATGGATCTTAGTCGTAAAAAGTGTCAAAAAGTCAATTCCTAGAATCATTTTGCCCAAAATCATTCGGCGTATCTGAACTCCAGTTCGGAATGTCCGAGTAGACCCTCTCTGTTGGTTCTAAAAAATATCCATTTGGAATGTCCGAAGTTATCTTCGGAGTATCCGAGTGGACCCACTTTGTTAGGTCAAGAAAAATTGGGTTCGGAATGTCCGAAGATTTTTCGGAGTATCCGAACGCTCGGAGTATCCGAACACTTCGGAATGTCTAAAGAAATGTTCGGACTATCCGACTGGGGCGCTCGGTCCTTTGAACTTAACCTGTTCGAACTATCCGAACATAAGTTCGGACTGTTCGAACTGACTCGGGCTGAGCACAAAACGGCTAGTTTTGGAGAGGCTATAAATGCCTCTCCCCTCCCACGTACCAAAATATGCATTCATTTCAAATCATTTATTTCTATTCCTCTTCCTCTTGTGCTCAAGCATTCACTCCCTTTGATTCTTTGATTCTTGAATCATTAGTGGGAGAGTGAGAAGAAAGATTGAGAGATCAAGAGTCCTAGATCTATCTTGAGCACCTAGTTCATTCTCTCGTGGATTTCTCGCCGATCTTTTACTCTTGGAGGTTGAGGACTCCTAGACGGCTAGGAGTTGCCGGTGAGCTCCCAATCTTGGTGTGGTGAGCCGCCGGAAGTTTGTAAAGATTGGATCCACCTCCGGAAGGAAAGGATTCAAAGAGAAATTAGGTGAGTGCTTGGTGCAACACCTAGAGGATTAGGGTTGAAAGAGACCCTGACTTGGTGCCGCCTCAACGGACACGTAGGATCCTCTCAAGGATCCGAACTTTGGGTAAAAATCTTCCAGTGTTTCATCTTCGATTCTTGGATTCCCCGTTTTCCCCTTTTTGTGGTTGTTTGAAATCTTAGGATTTCAAGTGGTGATTTGACCTCTTGTGAAGAGTATTGGTGGGTATTCAACTACTGCAGGTACTCTAAGCTAACAAATTTCATTTGGTGCTAGTACCTTCGTCTAGATAGCCTAGATCTACTTTCTTGCGTTTTTAGCCTCTGAAGCATTCGGACTATCCGAAGTTTCATTCAGACTATCCGAACCATTCGGACAGTCCAAAGTGTAATTCGGATACTCTGAAGATCTAAGTTTCCGCTGAAATTTGAATTTAAAATTTTATAACGCCTATTCACCCCCCTCTAGGTGACATCCCGATCCTTTCAATTGGTATCAGAGACAAATCTCCGTGATTTTGGCTTAACCGCTTGGAGAATTAAGATGTCGCAAATAGTGAAGATTGCCGAAAGTCATGACCAAGACAAGGCCACGGGTTCTGGCAAAGGGGTTGAGATTCCTTGTGAATATTCTACTCTTGGAGTCTCAAGCTCTTCACCTTATGTTTCCATGTCATCCGGTAGAGCACCTCACTTTGATGGTACTCGCTATGCCGCATGGAAACATAAAATGAAGATGTACTTGAGATCACTTCACCCGTGTATTTGGGAGATTGTTGAGACAGGTTTTAAAGCTACGGATCCAAACAAGCTCACTCCCGAAGAGAAGAAGGCACAACACTTCAATGACTTGGCCGTCAATGCCTTGTTTAATGCCTTAAGTGACACCGAATTGAACCGAGTTGACGGACTTGAAGATGCCAAGGCTATTTGGGATCGACTTATGGTCACACATGAAGGCATATCAAGTGTCCGTGAGTCCAAGATTGAGCTCATCATTGGTGAGCTAAGCCGATTCACCTTGGAAAAAAGAGAGACATACAAGAAGATGTTCGATCGCTTGATGGTGTTGGTAAATCAAGCCAAGGGCCTTGGGTGTACCGACCTCACCGACAAGGCCATCGTCAAGATTATCCTTCGAGTGATCACTCCCACCAACTGCAACTTAGTGCAACTCATTCGTGACCGACCCAACTTTGACACTCTTACTCCCCATGATGTAATTGGGAGATTCATGATGGATGAGATGATGATCAAGGAAGCAGAAGTGGTGGAAGAGCTAAAGTCAGGAAAAAAGAAAGGCATTGCTTTGAAGGCCGTCAAGATTGTGCGGAAAGCGAAGGAAAGCACAAGTGATGATGAAGAGTCAAGTGGTCCCTTGATAAATGGGGACATGGCATTGCTCGTGAGGAGATTCAACAAATTCCTCAAGAAGAAGGGCTACAAACCGGGGAGTCATTACAAAAGCTATGGAAATAAATCAAGAGGAAGACATTCAACCCGGAAGTGCTATGAGTGTGGGGAACCCGGCCACTTCATTGCTGAATGCCCACAAAGAGAGAAGAAGGAAGACAAACCTTATAAGAAGGACAAATACCAGGGTAAGGACAAGGAAAGGAGCAAGAAGTCCAAGCAATACAAGCACAAAGGACATGCTCACATTGGAGAGAAGTGGGACTCAAACTCCGACTCCGATTCAAGCTCCGAATCCGATGAAGAAGGAGGAGTTTGCCTCCGTCGCCATTGCCGTGTCTTCTACCCCAACAACGTCGAAGGGCCTCTTCGACAACTTAAGCGATGACGACGAAGACGCTCAAATGTGTCTTATGGCCAGGGGGCGCAAGGTATCAAACAAAGAATCAATCTCTTCTATTGTTGATTCATGCCTAGATGATAGCGATGACGCTAGTGAAGATGATGGTGTGTTCAAGTCCATGAAGGACTTTGATGTTCAAAAATTAGACTTGCTTTTAAAAGATATTGAGAAGTTGGAGGAAACCGTTGAGCAAAAGGAGGCTACACTCGAAGCTCAAGAGGACTTGCTTATCCTTGAAAGGGAGAGAAACCTTGAGCTAGAGAAAAGTCTAGCCAGTGAAAGGAGAAAATATGAGGAGTTGGTCAAAAATTCCAAAATGATCAAATCCGAAATAGCTAGTCTTGAGATCACCAATGCTTCACTCATAGAGGAACTTGCTAAAGCAAAGGATGCTTGCAAGGCTCTTGAAGTGAAGCTTGTTGGTCTCTCGAATAACACTCCTATCTCCTCAACGGGTAACTCCAATTCCTCATTACCCTCCACAGCTCCACTAGCAATAGGTGTGCAAGATGCTATAATATTAAGGCCCTGTTTGGCAGAGCTCTGCTCCCATTTCAAGGAGTGAATCTGTGAAGCTCGCCAAAGCAGCGAGCTTTCGAGAATCGCTCCTAGGGTGATTCCGTGAAGTGATTCTCCAAATGATCTAGGAGCCGAGCTGAAAAAGCTGCTTCTCCGATTCACTCCCAACAAAGAGTCGGCTCCATAGAGTTTATCCTATGGATTCGTTAGAGAATCACTTTCAGCGACAGAATCACTTCTCTCAGAGAATCACTTCTAACAGAGAATCAGAATCAGAGGGAGCTCTACCAAACAGGCCCTAATATTGATGATTGTGCCACTAACCTTGAGACTTTGCAAGTATTAGCTCATGTAAATGAGAAGCTCAAAGGAATGCTTGAAGATGGACTTCAAAAGTCCTACAAAGCAAGCAAAGGATTAGAGGAGTTTCTCGGTAAGCGTCAAGGTAACTTCATGAAGTATGGGCTTGGATATGTTCCACCCAAGGGCAAAAGGAGCAACATCGTGGTTGCCCCATTGAATAAGCCCATTCACTTTGTTAAGGGCGAAGGAAATTCTAAGTATAAGGCTCATTCTGCTTTCTTTGCCTCTTATGTGCTCTAAAGAACTAACCTCGGTCGTGTAGTTGCTTATCCTATCGGGCGTAAACCCAACAATGCGTCTCATGTGCGATCTATTTGGGTCCCAAAATCTCTTGTCACTAACGTGTGCAGACCTAAACAAGTTTGGGTACCAAAAAGCAAAATCTAAATTTCTTTTTGTAGGCCTATATCTCCGGTGGATCAAGTTGGATATTGGATAGCGGATGTACACACCACATGACCAGAGTAAAGGCGATGTTCGCACACTTGGATGCAAATGGGACAAAGAGTGAAAGCATCATTTTTGGCGACAATGGAAAAGGTGAAGTGGTAGGTTTAGGTAAGATTCATATCACAAACGATTTCCATCTAAATAATGTTTTACTTGTTGAATCATTAAGCTACAATTTGTTGTCCGTTGCTCAATTATGTGAAGTGGCTACAATTGTGTATTTAGTAATAAGGGTGTGGATGTCGTAAAGAGAAGTGATGGTTCAATAGCCGTCAAGGGTCGTTTGAAGGGAAATCTCTATCTCGTAGATTTCACTACAGATAGAATTAATCTTGAAACGTGCCTTATGGCTAAATCTAGCATGGGTTGGTTATGGCATCGCCGACTTGCTCATGTTGGTATGAGGAATCTACACAAACTCGTTAAAGGCAATCACATCCTTGGATTAACGAATGTTGTTTTTGAGAAAGATAGGGTGTGTAGCGCATGTCAAGCCGGAAAGCAAGTTGGAGCTTCTCATCCCGCCAAGAATGTGATGACTACATCAAGACCTCTGGAGATGCTCCATATGGATTTGTTCGGCCCAGTCGTATACATAAGCATAGGAGGAAATAAGTATGGATTCGTTATTGTTGATGATTTTTCTTGTTTCACTTGGGTGTTTTTCTTGCATGACAAGAGGCCCAAGGAACTCTAAAGAAATTCATGAGGAGGGCACAAAACGAGTTTGAAGTCAAGATCAAAAGAATCCGAAGCGATAACGACACTGAATTCAAGAACACTAGCGTGGAGGAATATCTTGATGAGGAGGGCATCAAGCATGAGTTCTCAGCTCCCTACTCCCCTCAACAAAATGGGGTGGCCGAGAGAAAGAATCGTACCCTCATCGAGATGGCGCGCACGATGCTTGATGAGTACAAGGTCTCTGACATCTTTTGGGCGGAGGCTATCAACACCGCGTGTCATAGTACCAACCGTCTATACCTCCACAAGATCTTAAAGAAGACGGCGTACGAGCTACTCACCAGCAAGAAGCCAAATGTTTCCTACTTTCGAGTCTTTGAAAGCAAATGCTATATCCTCAACAAGCGAGCTAAGTCCTCTAAATTTGCTCCCAAAGTAGATGAAGGTTTCTTGCTTGGTTATGGGTCAAATGCTTACGCATACCGAGTTTTCAACAACAACACCGGGGTAGTTGAAATCTCACGTGATGTAACATTTGATGAAACTAACGGTTCTCAAGTAGAACAAGTTGATCGTGCTGTGATTGACAGGGAAGAACCTCCATGCGAAGCAATCAAGAAATTGGCAATTGGGGAAGTGAAACCACTAGAGCAAGAGGAAATCCCGAGTACTTCAACCCGAAATGTCCGGGATGAGACCCAGAGCATTCGGACTAGCCCAAAGAGCCCGGATGCAACTTTGGATGCTTCGGGTGATGCTCCCTCTTCATCTAGGAAAGCTCAAGATGGCTCAAACACCACTCGAGAGGATGAGGACCCTATTCAAAGAAATAACGCAACAGTCCCTCATCCAAGAGTCCATCAAAGCATACAACGAGATCACCCAGTCGACAACATACTCGGAGACATCAACAAGGGAGTATCTACTAGATCTCGAGTTGCAAATTTTTGTGAATATTACTCGTTTGTTTCTTCCCTTGAACCTCTTAAGGTAGAAGAAGCGCTCCAAGATCCGGACTAGGTGATGGCTATGCAAGAGGAGCTAAACAACTTCGAACGAGATCAAGTCTGGAAGCTTGTCGAAAGGCCCAAGCGAAACGTGATTGGAACAAAATGGGTGTTTCAGAACAAACAAGACGAACATGGAGTCGTGATAAGAAACAAGGCTCGGTTAGTTGCTCAAGGTTTCACGTAAATCGAAGGTTTGGACTTTGATGAGACATATGCTCCTGTAGCTAGGCTTGAATCTATTAGAATATTACTTGCCTTTGCTACTCACCATGATTTCAAGCTATATCAAATGGACGTGAAGAGTGCTTTCTTGAATGGACCACTCTCCGAGTTGGTCTACGTCGAGCAACCACTTGGCTTTGAAGATCTCGAATTTCCGGACCATGTCTACTTCCTACATAAGGCTCTATATGGACTCAAGCAAGCACCAAGAGCATGGTTCGAATGACTTCGAGATTTTCTTCTTGAGCAAGGTTTTGTAGTCGGAAAGGCCGACCCTACTCTCTTTACCAAGCATATTAATAATGATTTATTTGTTTGCCAAATATATGTTGATGACATTATATATCGGTCTACTAATGAACAATTGTGTAAGGAGTTTAGCAAGATAATGACTAAAAGATTCGAGATGTCTATGATGGGTGAATTGAAGTTCTTCTTGGCTTTCAAGTCAAACAACTCAAGGAAGAAACCTTCATATGCCAGACAAAATACATCAAGGATATGTTGAAGAAGTTCGACATGGAGAATACCAAGCCAATCAAGACGCCCATGCAAGCCAACGGACATCTAGACCTCGACAAAGAAGGTAAACCGGTTGCCCAAAAGGTATATTGTTCTATGATTGGCTCTCTTCTTTACCTTTGTGCACCTAGGCCTGATATTATGCTTAGTGTGTGCATGTGTGAACGGTTTCAAGCCGCTCCTAAAGAGTACCACTTGGTGGCAGTAAAAAGAATATTGAGATATTTAGTGCACACTCCTCATTTTGGGCTTTGGTATCCAAAAGGTTCATTATTTGAATTAGTTGGTTATTCTGATGCAGATTATGCTGGATGTAAAGTGGATAGGAAGAGTACCTCGAGGACTTGTCAATTCTTAGGAAGATCTCTTGTCTCTTGGTCCTCCAAGAAACAAAATTTCGTAGCCCTATCCATGGCCGAAGCCGAGTATATCACGGCCAGGAGTTGTTGTGCCCAGTTGCTTTGGATGAGACAAACCCTAAATGATTATGGCCTAACCTATAACTATGTTACACTTTTGTGTGATAATGAGAGTGCCATAAAAATTACCAACAATCCCGTCCAACATTCCCGTACAAAGCATATTGATATTCGCCACCATTTCCTAAGAGATCATTCCACTAAAGGCGATATTGATATTCAACATGTGAGCACAAATGATCAATTAGCTGATATCTTCACCAAGCCTCTTGATGAAAAGAGATTCTGTGATTTGAGTAGTAGGCTAAATATCTTAAACTCTCGTAATTTGGCTTGAAATTTGCACACAATTTGGTGATGAGTGGAAAATATTTTAGAAAAGCTTATTTGATTTATTTCTCTCTATTTTCTAATGTTTATTGGTTCTTGATCTTCGGATCTTGTTAATCATCTCGTGATCATGGTTTGTTTGGTTGAGTGATTCGCTGATCACATGATAACTTGACCCATTAGGATCTCTTATCTCCTTCTCAATCCGGAGCCTTTCCTTCCTTTGTTATCTGCCATCCTAAGAAGGACAGCTCAAACTGTCTGAAATTCTGTTCGGACTGTCCGAAGTGGGGGTCTCGGGTTTATAAGCCCAGCGCCTCTCTCTTCTTCCTCTTTTCTTCCCCTTATTCCAAACACCGGTTTCTCTCTCTTCATCGCCGCCCTACCTCCCGGATCTTGCAATCCGTCCACAAATCTTGTGGATCGAAGGCTCCAAGGTCTTCCCCAAGGGCGAGGGCTTCTTCACCTTCACTTCTTTGCCCAAGACTCTTCTTGGAATCTCCAGAATTTACTCTCCAAGGTATGGTTTGAACCGTTTCTTGTTTCGGCGATTTCTTGTCTCCTTTTGCAAATCCTTGTGGTCAAGATTGTTCTAGGCCTTCCTAGGATGATCTCCTTCTTTGATTAGCTCTAGATCTCGTTTGATTATTGTCTATTTTGAATAATTTAGGGTTTGTGAGCGTTCACCTCAGACTGTCTGAGTTTACATTTGGAGTGTTCAAAGGATACTTGGACTATCCGAATGAAACTTCGATTGTCCGAAGAAAACTTCGGACTATCCGAAATCCGAAGCTTGTGAGTTCTTTTGAACCCTTTGATATTCATCTAGATTTTAATTAGAGTCTAATCTTGCTTCCATCCTTGAATCCTCTTTAGATGGATCCCTCTCAGGGTGGTACTCCTTCTCGTAAAATCGATATCACCATGGCTCGCAAGAAGAAGGCGAAGCACGATCACCTCGCTGGCGGCTCTTCTGCAGCTCCCATGGCTTCACCTCTAGATTCCCCTCCGGAGTCTCCTTCAGCTGATCCAACTCAGTCCGCGAGAAGGAGAAAGCGACAAGCAGTTCACAAAGTTAGCAAATCATCCCATCCCGCCGCTTCTAGGCAAGATACCCAAGGGAGTGGTTCTAAAGATCCCCGTGCAGCTATGGCAAAATTGAGGGCATTTAAGTGTGCAGAGCAGCGCCACGCAGGTGAGCTGATTGGTCCATTGCAAGTTCATCCGTCTATTCATCGAACTCCAATGGGTGTTACTCCCAAGAAACAGATTAACTATTGCATTGGAAAAGGGAGAGGTCAAGAGGTTCACAAACATAGAAGTGAGGATCCTCTGATGTATCTTCAAGAGGAATATGTGGACAAGAGGTTCTGGAATCACTTCCAGCAAGATTTTTATGATTCAGTGATTGCGGAGAAGAAGAATCCGGTGGCCCTCATGCAGTGGATTGACTGGGAGTATATGGAGCAGCAAGAGGACTCGTTCTTTAATCAAGTCATTGAAGCATGTGAACGCCATAACCTTAAGAACATCATGTCCTTCCGGTGTAAGTGGAATAACGAGGTTGTGGCACAATTTTATGCCACTCTTTATGTTGACACCGACGAGGAGAGCACAATGTGGTTTATGGTAGAGGGATTATACTATTCTGTGACCAAGGCCCGGTTTGCTGATTGTTTGGGTTTTTCAACCGAGAATTGGGATAATTTGGATAAGCTTCATACTCTTGATATCTCGGGCATTAATGATTTGGATCCTTTGTATGATGAGGCTCAACACTTCAAGCTTGGCACTACAAAAGGACTGAAGCCATTTTATGCCATCTTATACATGCTGGTGAGGAAGACGCTGTGGCCAAAGGAGGGAGATGCCATCAATATCAGTTCACACTCAAGGAACCTTCTGCTGAGGATTGGTGAGGGTTCGAGGCCTTTCGATGTATTCGACTTCATTTGGCAAGAGATTCGCCTCAACTCTCTCAGTCCACACAGCAGCTGTGGCTTTGCTTCCTATGTCATGTGTATGGTTGAGAGCATTTCAGCGCTGTGGTTTGCTAAAGATGTGGAGCATGTTGCATATCGTGTCAGATCAATCAAAGCTCCTCTCAACCAGCTCCAGCTCCTGCTCCTTCTGCTAGGGATGTCAGATATAGGTCATCAGCTCCAGATTCTAGGACAGCTGCTTCAGTTCCATCCTCGTCTGCCAGACCTTCATCTCCTGCTCGTCCTTCCTCTCCAAGTGGCTCAATCAAGTCCATGCTTCGTGCTATCTTTTGCTTGGGGATGAAGAATCACAGGAAGATAATGGAGATGAACATCAAGCTTGCTGATACACATCGCCAGCTGCATGAAATTAAAGGGAAGCTGAACCTATCTTGCTCTTCTGAGGAGTCTGAGTCAGAGTTAGAGTCATCTACTGTGGATTCTACGACTCGTCAGCTTTTTGGCCTTCTAGCTATTCATGCGCCTGGTGGAGATGATGAAGAAGATGATGCTGCTTATGCGCTCAGCGGAGATGATGATGATGACGGCAGCGAGGAGTGACCCTTTGGGTGTCTTGATGCTAAAGGGGGAGAGATTCACATTCTAGATTTATCTTTTGTCTTGTGGTTGTTGATTGTCGCTTGTTTTGTTTATTTGTGTCGTCATACTTGCTTTTGGGTCGTTTGCTTATGACCTGTGATACTATGTCTCGTGATCCTTTTTTAATTGCATTTGTGTGCCCCATACCATGCCATGATTATTTGTACAATTATTTGTTAAATATCTTGTTATACTCTCACAGATGCAAAGAAATAGGGGGAGTTTCCGCCAAAATTTCCCGTAAATATGTGCATTTAAGATTCCACTAAATTGTTCCTAATTCACACATTTAGGGGGAGCTCCTCCGTGTGTCTAGAATTCTAAAGACAATCTCATTTCAATATATTTATAAATCTAATCGTGTTGTCATCAATTCACCAAAAAGGGGGAGATTGAAAGTGCATCTAGGCCCCTTTGAGGATTTTGGTGAATAATGACAATAGGATTAAGTGACTAACGAGATTTGTAAGCTGTGTTAAAAAGGTCACCCTCAAATCAAAGGAGAAAAGGCATTTTTAGACTTAATATTTGTATCTAGTTTATTTTTTATTAAGTCTAAGGATTGCCGTACTATAAAGAGGGATATGATGAGAAATAGCATTAGAATGACTTTATGTGCTCAATGATGGATCTTAGTCGCAAAAAGTGCCAAAAAGTCAAGTCCTAGAAGCATTTTGCCCAAAATCATTCGGAGTATCCGAACTCCAGTTCGAAATGTCCGAGTAGACCCCTCTGTTGGTTCTGAAAAATATCCATTCGGAATGTCCGAAGTTATCTTTGGAGTATCCGAGTGGACCCTCTCTGTTAGGTCAAGAAAAATTTGGGTTCAGAATGTCCAAAGATTTTTCGGAGCATCCGAACGCTCGGAGTATCCCAACACTTCGGAATGTCCGAAGAAATGTTCGAACTATCTGAACTGGGGCGCTCGGTCCTTTGAACTTAACCTGTTCGGACTATCCGAACATAAGTTCGGACTGTCTGAACTGACTCGGGCTGAGCACAAAGAGGCTAGTTTTGGAGAGGCTATAAATGCCTCTCCCCTCCCACATACCAAAATATGCATTCATTTCAAATCATTTGTTGCTATTCCTCTTCCTCTTGAGCTCAAGCATTCACTCCCTTTGATCCTTTGATTCTTGAATCTTTAGTGGGAGAGTGAAAAGAAAGATTGAGAGATCGAGAGTCCTAGATCCATCTTGAGCACCTAGTTCATTCTCTCGCGGATTTCTCGCCGATCTTTTACTCTTGGAGGTTGAGGACTCCTAGACGGCTAGGAGTTGCCGGTGAGCTCCCAATCTTGGTGTGGTGAGCCGCCGGAAGTTTGTGAAGGTTGGATCCACCTCCGGAAGGAAAGGATTCAAAGAGAAAATAGGTTAGTGCTTGGTGAAACACCTAGAGGATTAGGGTTGAAAGAGACCCCGGCTTGGTGCCGCCTCAATGGAGACGTAGGATCCCCTCGAGGATCCGAATTTCGGGTAAAAATCTTCAAGTGTTTCGTCTTCGATTCTTGGATTCCCCATTTTTCCCCTTTTTGTGGTTGTTTGAAATCTTGGGATTTCAAGTGGTGATTTGACCTCTTGTGAAGAGTATTGGTAGGTATTCAACTACTGTAGGTACTCTAAGGTAACAAATTTCATTTGGTGCTAGTACCTTCCTCTAGATAGTGATGCGCACGGTGGCCCGATCTTCCGATAAGTGGAGGTAAGTTGATTGGTGGAGACTCGATGTTAACGATCCGGCTTCCGATCAGAACCGATCCGAACCCTTCAATCGCAACACCACGGCTCTGTTGGTTATCAACCACGCACAAACACGGTTGACCTCGCCAAGAAGGCTTATCCCTGCATGCGAATCGAGAACACAAGCAAGAACGTAGAAGAAGCAATCTGAAATTGCAAAATATATTAAGCACAGGAGTTGGGGTTCCACAAACTGATGATCGGCGAAAACTGACAGAGTGTCTAGTTGAAATCTAAGCAAAACCAAAGGAAGAAGAAGGGGAATGGCCGCCATAAATAACATAAGTATGGCGGCCAGGGGGTGGGGGCTGGCCATAGGGGGAGCCATCCCCACGAAACCCTAGGGGTACACGGGCCTTGGGCCCAAAACTGGGATGGCGCAGCACCCGATAGATTCTGTCCGCTAGCTTGTTTCAGAGATTCCCAATGATTCACAAGGAATTTGGCAGTGGGACTAGATCCATTGGAAAGCTTATCTCCTAAGTTTTCGGTGGAGTGGTGGAATGTCCAAATCGGAGTTCGTATGTGGCCTGGGCATCCATTTGAAACTGGACTGGTCCTGGATGGCCGAACTGGACTTGTGCACGACTTAGGCTTGAACTTAGGCCGGTCTTGGGGCATCATGACTTGATGTAGCTAGTGTTTAACTCTCTGGGCCTCCGGTATGTATACTTTGAATGGCTCGGCATGTGGATTAAGTCCCTTGCAAGACGGAGTGGGAAGAGATGAAGGAGCGGCATTCGTATCTGTGGTGGTGATGTCCTCATCATTCTCCACGTCTTGAATTGGAGTCGTCCTTGACTCCATCACATTCTCTTGCAAAAGGTTAGTAGCAACAGGAGGCAAAGAACTAGGCATATCATCAAGGGAAGATAAAACTTCTTTGCAAATCGAAGCATCACACATGGCATCACACTCATTAAGTTTAGTAAGATCAGATTTTGTAGCAAGCATAACACCACATTTCCTTCTTTTCCTTCAACTCTTTGCTCGAAAAGCCTTCGACCCTTGGCCTCAATGGCGCACCCCATCCTCGCTTGATCATGATACTCTCGCGGTTAAGAGGATGGCCATCCTAGCGCCGGAGGGCATCTTCCACTCTCCCAAGGCGGACCGCCACACCACGGTGCCTTTCGAACGAGATTATTATACACACTTGGGCGCTGATGGCGGGTCTGGTCCCGCCCTTTTCCGATTTTTTCCTCACCGTACTTCATTTCTACGGGGTCCGTCATCTTCATCTTTCCCCCAACTCCATCATTTTTCTCTCCATCTTCGCATACCTCTGTGAGATGTTCCTAGGGGTAATGCCGAACCTTCCTCTCTTCCGCTACTTCTTCCTTTGTCGTGCCTCCACCGACAATGAGGTAGTGGGGAGTTGCTACTTTCGTCTTCGAGACGGGATGGCCTCCCACTACATCGCCTTCCAGATTTCAAATCCAACTAGAGGGCATGGCGCAATGATCGGTTATACATCAACGCATTTACCCAACTGGTCGACGCCTTGGGAGTGCCCATCGAGCGCGGAGGCCTCCGAGAATCGAATTCGGCGGCCGAGGAGACGGCGAACTCCTTGCCATGGCGGCTCGTGCATCAATGAATCGCGGGCGCCGGACCGACCGAGCGATGGTGGCTCGATTTCGTGATCCCGGAGGATCGACCCTTGCGCCGCCACCGCTTAGCATGGCAATGATTCGGCGGCGACGACAAAGACGCGCGACGCGGGCCCGCGTAAGTCTCCGTTCTTTCTTCGGTCTTTTCCTGCGCACATGTTCTTTCCTATGGCTTCCCACCAACCGACAACCATTTTTTGTCTTCCGCCAGCGCGAAACATGATGATATGGTCATCGGCAGTGGCTTCTGTACCGATGCCGCTTATCCGCTGCAGCTCCTCCCCGGCTCCGCCGGCCGCCGACCGTCAGTCTCGGACCGCCTTGATAAGTCAGGCGTACCGCTAATGGACTCCATAGGTCAGCCAGTAGTTGCGCCTCCATGGCATGACCTTGGTGATTAGGGACACGACCTACGATACCAAGGACGCGGGCAAGCGGCCGATTGCCGGATGTCAAGGGCTCGGACCTAAGAGGGTCCGGCCACGGAACAAACTTTCCCGCCGGCCCTGGCTGGCGGCGGCGCCTTCACAAGGGGCGACAGTGCGGACCGCCCATTATGACCTCGCCGACGATGTTACCACTCTTCAAGGGCGCCAAAGATCAAATGCCATCTCCTCCGGTGCCGCCCCACCAATCAGCGGCGCTTATCGCCTCGGCCACGGACTCGAGCCATCGCTCACCATGGTGGTTCGACGCTTCCGACGGCCGGCTCCGCTGAGGGTGCCGCCAAGGACGGCCTCGAGGCGCGCCGATGGTTTCGCCAGCCCCGAGACGGAGGGAAGCGCGCCTCGGCGCCTGGCGCCGCCGGGGGTACTGTGGAGGCCAACCCGAGGCCAACGCCTCGGGCTCCAAACCTCCCACGCCGCTACCTCCCCGCCACACGCCACGCCGAATCTTCACCCGGCCGGCGATCTTCAGACGACGGCAACACTGCCGGCCGCCGCAAGACGGGCCGAGACCACCTGTATTGGCGCCGGTGAGAGGCTAACTGACGAGGGCGACGCTGGCGGAGGCGACAGCCATGCGCGAAAGGACCGACGCGCCGCCATGCAGCGCGGGCAGAGAGGGGCAAGAACGGCGGAGAGGGCCGAGACGGCGCCAAGACCTCGAGCCGAGTCCTTCTGCCGCGGCGCAACTCGTCCGTTATGTTAAAGAAGGCGTTTCAACAGCACCAAGAGGTGCTCGAACCTTGGGCGTGATGTTGAACGCGCCTCGAGGACTCGGCGCTTCAATTTGCACGCGACCAACCAGCCGCGAGGCGCTGAGGACTCTCGCCGCCCCTAGCCGCCGCTCGCCACGGAAGGACGTCGGTCGCGATCATGGTCTGCAACTTACACGCTGGCTCGTTGCGCCACCGCGACGCCGCTTTTGATCCCATGGCGGTGGTGACAATGATGTCGGGGAGACGCGAGCAGCGGCTCAGCGGAGGCGCTGGGTGCGCGAGCTGCCGAACACGTGGCCGGATGCCGCAGTGGAGCGGCCAATATGGACGCCTCCACCTCTCGTCATGCCGGGGTGGCGCCGGGCGATGAACTTGACTTCGCGAGGACGAGGAGTGAAGGCGCTTTTTTCTTCGCTTTCTTCTTTTCTTCTTTTGTGTTGCTTCGCCGGCGAACTCCGCGCCCGTAAGGGTCTTGGACAACTTTTGAATGAACGTTAGATGTTTAATCGTTATTCATGTTGTTTGCCTATTTTCGCATGATTGGATGCGTTATATTTGCTTGTTAGATGACCGTTGTTTGACTGAGGCAAAAATGCTTTTAAAAACTCCTAAGTTAAGGTAGCGTTTCTAAGCCATGCCAAATGATTTCATGTGATCGCAAGCATAGATTACGCGGACCACATAAAACGCAGGCAAAAAATGGCCTTAAGCCGAACACGGGACGCAGGACACAGAAAGGCCCTAGCGTCAGGTTTCTGCACGAGACTATCGCAAGTTCCGGGACTTGGACCCTGATGACCGCCCGAAGATGCACCACGGCGTAGCGTGGCGAGTTAGCAAGTTTTCGGAAGTGCCCTTAGGCGCAGAAGACTCAACAGAGACGCATCAATGTGCTTCACAGAGCCAACCCGAGGCGTCTTTAGCCGTAGGGCATCTGTGCCCTCTCGACACTCGATGACTTGGTCTCACGGACGTTAAGACTTCAAAGACATCTTCTTCAGTCATACTGGGGTCGGTGGTCTCCGCCGCTATGAATTCACGCAGCCTTGACCCATCTTAGGATATGATCGCAAGGAAATGGCCAAAAAATGCGATATAGACCGCTTATCTTGTATTATATGCCGCAGGATAAGGAACCTGGAGCGCTGGGCGAACAGCTTGGGGCGCTGGGCAAAGCATTACGCCATCGGGCGACAGCCAATGTGCGCCGGGCGAAGCACCTTGAAGCGCCAAGGTAACAGAAGGCCGTAAGCAGCAACTTCTGCTCTTGGGTGACCAAATAAGATGCAGGGCTTTTCGCAGTAAGCAACACTTCAAGGCTACACCTGCTGGCACACAGACGACCACTAAAGGTGAGTAAACACTGGGAGGGCATACGTAAGGTAAGTCCAAAAACATTCTAAGTCCCAGCACGGAACGCCCTGGACCACCTCATTCGGCTTCGAAGTCCTCGTGACCTTTTAAGAAGTCATACCATGGTGCTATGTACCAGCAAATGAAGTTTCTGGGAGGGTGCTAGGCGTCGATTTGCTCATGGTGACGCACCACGGTGCTTCAGGGAGCCAACCCGAGGCGTACGAGCCGCGTTTGAGCACCGCGCCTAACTTGCCCCCTGGTCACTCGCGTTCGCCGGACATAGATACTGGGTGTCACCGAGGGTCACAAGGACTTAGCAGGTGCACAGGGCCGGGGACATCCATGCATAATACAGCCACCCAGGGCGTAAAGAGGGATAATCAAGGTAAAGCAAAAAGCCTTCTAGGCAACAACTTTATCGACCGCCAAAGAAATTGGCGACGACCGGTAGGGAAGAGACTTACCTCGTGGCCATTTACCAAGTAACTGCTGGGTACTTACAATTCCTTTTTAAGGGATAGAACTTCCGCAACAAGTCTATGTTGTAGGAGTTCGCGCTTCTTCACCATCCTCAAGTACAACCGAATCCGCTCGGGTCGTGATATCTGGCCACCTTGAAGGGCCCTCCCATCGGGAGACAGTTTGTAACCCGGCATGCGTCTCGATTCTCAAGAAGACCAGTCGCCCACCGCCTGTTCTCTGAGACCCGGTGGCGTGGTACCGCTGAGGCTTTGTTGGTACCGGCGGCGCGGAGGGCGGCCTGTCATGATTTCTTCCAAGATTGACATCCTCTCACGGAGGTCTTCTTGATCTTCTTCATTGAACACCGAGACAGCGGGGGAGCCGAGGCGGCTTCGGAGGAGGACGGCCTCCCAGATACCTGTAGAAGAAGGGCGTCTCGCCAAGGGTCTGCTAGGTGAGGTGGGCGACCACAAAGACACCGGAGTTCTCAACCCATCGCGCCTCGCTTGTGGAGTCGATCAAATGCTCTTGTCTTGAGGCCCTTCAGTACCAGCGCGTTGGCGCGCTCCGCCTGCCCATTGCTCATGGGGTGGGCCACCGAGGCAAAACAGACCTTGGTGCCCATTTCTTCGCAGAACTCCAAAAAAGCCGCGCTGGTGAACTGAGTTCCGTTGTCGGTGATGATGCGGTTGGCGACCCCAAAACGGGTGAAGATTCCGCGCATAAACTTGACAGCGGCGGCAGCCGTGATGGCGCGCACCGCCTCGGCTTCAACCCACTTAGTGAATTTGTCGATGGCGACGAAGAGGTGGGTGTAGCCTCGCGGCCCGCAGAATGGACCAGGATATCCGGCCCCGGCATCATAAACGGCCAAGAGAGCGGGATGGTTTGCAGAGCTTGGGCTGGTCGGTGGATCTGCCTGGCGAAGAACTGACAAGCCGCATGTCCTCACCAGCTCGCAAGCATCCTGGAGGGCAGTAGGCCAATAAAATCCTTGGCGGAACACCTTACCAACTAGTGTCCGGCCGGACATATGGCTCCCGCACACGCCTCCGTGGATATCAGAGAGCAATCTGCTCCCCTCTTCCCGAGTGATGCACTTCAGTAGAATTCCGTTTCTGCTCTGGCGATACAGGTCCCCACCTACCAGAGTATAGCACTTGGCCTTACGTGCAATCTTCTCAGCTGAGGCATCATCGTCGGGGATCACTTGGTCACGTAGGAAGGCCAGGATAGGATCCATCCATCGATCTTCCTGACCAAGCGTGGCGACCACTCGGTGCTCGCCTGGGTACTTCACCGGTAGAAGTTTTCCCGGTCTTCTAGCCTCGGCGGCCTGGCTCCCTCCCGGACCTGGGGGCTGAGGTGGGTACGCTGCCTTCCCTCCCGGGACTGGAGGCTATAGCAGCGGCACCGCCTTCCCCCCCTGAGCCGGAGGCCGTGGCGGCCTTACCGTCGTCCCCTCCCGAACCGGGGGCTGCGACGGCGGCACCATCATCCTCACCTGGGTTGTGAGCCGCGATGGACGGTCGCGGCGATCTTTCAAGACTCAGACCGAACAGGGTTCTTGAGGACGCAAGCTGCGAGAGCCCGTCCGCCATATGGTTGTCGCGCCGGGGGATATGTATATATCCCAGCCCTTCAAAGTGACGCTCCATTCTTCGCACTTCTGCCAGGTACGCCGCCATGGTGGGATCGGAGCACTGGAACTCCTTCCGCGCTTGATTAATGACCAGCAGGGAGTCACCTTTGATTTGGAGACGCCGAATGCCCAGTGCCGAAGCGATGCGCAACCCTGCCAGCAAGCCCTCATATTCGGCTACATTGTTTGTGGCCTTGAAGTCTGGTGGCGACCACGTCTGCGAAGGTGTCACCGGCCGGGGAGACCAGATTTACCCCACCCGCGCCTTTCCAAATTACCGGTAAGAGCCGTCAAGAACATTGTCGAGGGAGGGCGCGAGCTGACTTCGAAGTGGCGGAGTCCACTCGGCGACAAACTCCGCCAACTTTTGACTTTTGATGGCGGTGCGGGGTACAAACTTGAGGTCGAATTCCCCCAGTTCCACCGACCATTTGGCAATTCGCCTCTCGCTTCCACGATTGTGGAGGATCTCCCGCGAGGGTAGGCCGTGACCACGGTAATTTCGCCCTTGAAAATAATGCCGCGACTTCGGACGCCACCAGACCGCATACAACATCTTTTGGGCTTCATGGGTACAAGTCTCGCTTCATGCAATACCTTCATGCGACGTAGTAGACCCGGCCTTTGGACACCTTCCCTCTCCAAGAACTAGCACAGGCGCTCACCACCTCCCGGTGTGGCGGCGATGTACAGAGTTAACGGCTCACCGGCGTAGGGAGACCAAAGACCGGGAGAGGAGAGGTATCGCTTCAAGTCTTCAAATGCCTTTTATGCCTCATCCGGCCCACTCAAAGTGGTTAGTCTTCTTCAGCAGCTTTAAACAAGGGCAAGCTTTTTTCTCCCAACAGCAATGAACCGCCTTGTGGAGGCTAAAGCGACCAGCCAAGCATTGGACTTGCTTGAGCCGGGCCGGTGGCTTCATGTGCTCGATGGCCGATATCTTGTCAGGGTTGGCCTCAATGCCTCGGCTGGACACCAAGAAACCCAGAAGTTTGCCGGAGGGTTAGCCGGAAAAGCGAACCGCTAGCCCCTACTGGCGCGCTACTGCCGGCAGTATTCACGCCGACAGGCCGTGATCTATGACTCCGGGTTTGGTTCGATAGAGGGCGTCTTGGTAGGCTAGACCTAGCGAGGGAAACCCTAGAGACTCAAGTGGCGAACTTTTACGTTACAAACTATGGTGACACAATGATTTTACCTGTGTTCAGCCCCCATGGAGTTTGGGTAATAGCCTTACTTCCTGCTAGATTGTTTTCTTGAGTGTGTGAAGTTAGTACAAAGCTTTTTGGGCTACAGATTTAGGCTATGCTCCTGAGCCCTTGCTTACAGCGCTACTTCGAATGCTCCTCCCCCCTTTTTCCATGCACCCGAAGGCCCTTATATAGGCCAGGCTAACGGGAGTAGGTAAAAGGGAGGCCATCATGCTTATCCTGATACATTTACTACCCTTCCCTGTGCTGTCCCGTTCCTCAGCCTCATTAAATGCCAGCGCATTCCTTCACCCGGTCCGCCCGGGATGGAACCCCTTTGCGACGGGTAGGTGAAAGGCGTCAGAGGAATGGGCTTGTAGCAGAAACCCTTGCAGCGGATAGGTCTGACACCACTGTCCTATGGCCCAGAACGGTACGACAGGAGAAGAAGCCTTCGAGGTGAAGCCACCTTGCTCCACCTTTTGGTCTTGCGGCGCAGGCGCGCGCTACCATTCGCCGCCGGGATCCACGTGGATTACCCGCCGCGAAAGTGCGTGCTGCTCGCCACTGCTTCGGGCGCGCGTGGATCAATTTAATTTCCTCAGATGAGAACTAGATGCTTTCTTCTCTTTTTTAGGTGGAAAGACTCCTCCAGTTACTTGTTGATTTTCGGATTCTAGCACACTATCTTTCTTCTCATTTTCAGCTCTCTCTTTATCACATTGCATAATTTCGGTAGGTGTCATAGGAAGCAAAGTGATTTTCTTTCCTTTGTGCATAAGAGTGTATTTATTACTCCTACCATGATGAGTGGCATCAGTGTCAAATTGCCATGGACGGCCTAATAAAAGCGAACATGCTTGCGTAGGCACTACAGCAAAATCAGCCAAATCATGGTATGTTCCAATGGAAAAGGATACTCTCGCAGTTTGTGTTACCTTCACCTTATCGTTGGTGTTGAACCATTGAATATGGTATGGATGAGGATGTGCACGTGTGGTCAAGTTAAGCTTTTTGACCAAATCTGAACTCACTAAGTTGTTGCAGCTCCTGCCATCAATTATGACACGAACTCAGCGATCCTTCATGATGAGGTACATTTGAAATAGATTATGGCGTTGTATCTGCTTCGCTTGCTTCATTTGAGTGCTCAACACTCGCTGCATAATTAAAGTCTTGTAGCTATTCATGGCTGCAGTGCCTAAGATCTCCTCACCTTCGCTATCCGTCTCATTATCACCTGCATGGTTAGCTGCAAGAACCAACTCATCCTCAACATCACTAGCACTAATGTACCCACCATCTTCTGTGGCACAACTGATCTTGGCAATGTTTGCATTGATGCCATTCAACATGTTGTGGAGCTCATCTCTTGTAAAACACTACTCTCCATC
This sequence comes from Guadua angustifolia, assembly GCA_036346375.1. Lineage (NCBI taxonomy): Eukaryota > Viridiplantae > Streptophyta > Magnoliopsida > Poales > Poaceae > Guadua > Guadua angustifolia. The sequence continues at coordinate 48,894 of JAYEVE010000670.1, read as the reverse complement.
CCGATCAACAGTTTGCAAACCTGTCATTGTTAGTAGAAAACAAAAGATAACACAAGAGTATTATCCCTATCAACTACTAGGTAGTGGAAGGTGGAATCACTCTCAAGCGTCTTACCACGCTCTTACAAGGTTCTTACTCAAACAGCAGGTGGCACAACTGGTGGCTGGTTCGTGATAACATGATGAGCGTGAGTGTAGCGATTGCCGGATTAAACCTGAACTGATCAGAAGAAGGTGGAGCTCGGAAGGCAAAGTATGGTAGCAAGGATTAAACAATCAATTAATCTCAGAATTGCATAGAATTGAAATTTTGTTCGTATCTAGCACTTAGCCTAAGTTGCTGATCAATGAAGGATGGGAAAAAAGGCTTAGGTTGGTATAATTGAAAGATAAATGGAAACACATGCACAAAGATGTTGGAACTTGATGCAATCAAAGGAATGAGCTAAACAAAAAAATATAAGTGAGGCACCAAAAAGCTCATATTGCACAAGTTATAGAGAGACGCTAGCTAATTGCTCAACAAAGAACACATGCACTAGATTGCTCAAAATCACAAACTAGCACAATCTGAAGATGCACAATAGTTAGGATGTGCTCTCAATCACAAAATCAAGACCCACACTTTTTTTTGCACTCTTTGCTTTTGCTCGCACTTTTCTTCTCTTTTTCTTTTCTTTTTCTGTTGATGTGCGGCTGTTTCTTTCCTTTTCTCTTTCTTTTTTTTACTTTTGTGTGGCCAAACAAATATGAGAGTAGCACAATATATTTGACTAGGTGCAATACAAGTGCAATCAAAATTATGCAATAGAATGTAACTTGAGTAGCCCTAGAGCAATATCAAATAGCTAGTCTCGATTAGGTTCAAAGTGTTCACAAAAGGATGAGTGTCTCACAAAGGAATAAGGTCAAATTTTTTTTGGTATTTTGAGTTTATGGACTCACAAAGGATTCCAAAAAGGTAAAGAACACGAAAATCCGAGTTTGTATGCAAAAGTTATGACGTTTTTGGTAGCGGCTGCAGAAAAGAGAAAATTCTGGCCGAGATTGGAAATTTTATTTTCTGGTTTTACAGATGGATTTCGATATGGGAAGATGAACAACGAGGATGAACAGCAACTTAGACAAATCTAGAATGGACTCAACCTCAATTTAGCAAACCAAAACTAATCAATTCAAAGGCACAAACGGGTTTGGACAGCAGAAACAAATCTTTTTGTGGGATAAATTTTCTGGACTATAGGACGATGGTGAAATTAATCTAACCAAAAAGGGGATACAGTGTTACCTATCGGGCAACCTAGGCTCTGATACCACTTGATGCACACGGTGGCCCGATCTTTCGATAGGTGGAGGTAAGTCGATTGGTGGAGACCCGACGTTGACAATCTGGCTTCCGATCAGAACTGATCCGAACCCTGCAATCGCTACACCACAGCTCTGTTGGTTATCAACCACGCACAAACACGGTTGACCTCGCCAAAAAGGCTTACCCTGCATGCGAATCGAGAACACAAGCAAGAACGTAGAAGAAGCAATCTGAAATTGCAAATTATATTAAGCACACGAGTTGGGGTTCCACAAACCGATGATCGGCGAAAACTGACAGAGTGTCTAGTTGAAATCTAAGCAAAACCCAAGGAAGAAGAAGGGGAATGGCGGCCATAAATAACATAAGTATGGCGGCCAGGGGTTGGGGGCTGGCCATAGGGGGAGCCATCCCCACGAAACCCTAGGGGTATACTGGCCTTGGGCCCAAAACTGGGGTGGCGCAGCACCCGATAGTTTCTGTCCGCTAGATTGTTTCAGAGATTCCCGATGATTCACAAGGAATTTGGTAGTAGGACTAGATCCATTGGAAAGCTTATCTCCTAAGCTTTCGGTGGAGTGGTGGAACATCCAAATCAGAGTTCGTATGTGGCCTGGGCGTCCATTTGAAGCTGGACTGGTCCTGGATGGCCGAACTGGAATTGTGCACGACTTAGGCTTGAACTTAGGCCGGTCTTGGGGCATCATGACTTGATGTAGCTGGTGTTTAACTCTCTGGGCCTCCGTTATGTATACTTTGAATGGCTCGACATGTGGATTAAGTCCCTTGCAAGACGGAGTGGGAAGAGACGAAGGAGCGGCGTTCATATTTGTGGTGGTGATGTCCTCATCAGATAACCTAGTCTACTTTCTTGCGTTTTTGGCCTCTGAAGCATTCGGACTATCCGAACCATTCGGACAGTCTGAAGTGTAATTTGGATACTCTGAAGATCTAAGTTTCTGCTGAAATTTGAATTTAAAATTTTATAACGCCTATTCATCCCCCTCTAGGCGACATCCCGATCCTTTCAAGATCAAATATTGAGCTATGTGATGATCAACTCATGATCAAAATAATTTTTTAAAACATATTTGTAAATTCTAATCCCATGCTCCAATATTAAATGCATGAACCTTGCAAACAAGAGCAATCATGATCATATATTTGAGCTATGTGATGATCAACACATGATCAGACCAATTCGCAAACACATTTGCATCCCAATTCACATACTCCAAGATAAGATTCAATTAAACCATATTTTGCAAAAATTCATGTTGCAAACTGTAATACCGCAAATCTTCTTTGCCTGGGTTTTCGCTAGAAATGTTTCCCACCTTCTTGATTCAAAGTGCAGCTGTCGCGCGGTTATTAATTCTACTAATGGTTTTGGGTTTTTCCGTGAAATACTTATCGGAAAGGGGTTTCCTCCAAGCCGTTTTTCTTTTTTTTTCTTTGGCAAGTTTTACTCAAAGGATTTTCTTTCGGCGTGAGTTCGAATTGTCCATTGGAGATGGTTGATCTGGGGTCCCTAAAGTTTGTGTAGTTTATTTTTCTTTTTCCCCTAGCTTTTTTATTTTTGTTTTAGCACCTAATTGTTGGAGTATTTAAAGAAAAGCAAAAAAAAAAAAGAGAAGCCAGCCATTTCCTTAGTCCTCGACCCCCAGCCGTCTCTTTCTCCCTCCCGATTCCAGGCTGAGTCTTGGCGCCCTCCTCATGGCCTCCTGTCGCCCCTCATGTCGCCCCTGGTACTTCCCCCTGGCGTTGCTCGTGCCTTCCCCTGCGCCTTCTCCTCTTTGGCTCGGCCAACTCCAGCAGCAGCAGCAACTTCAGCCTAGCAACAGCAGCGCCGGCGACCCCCTCCTTCTGGCCGGCGGCTTCTCCGGCACCTCCTCTCCGGCGAGCTTCCTCCGGCCGGCAGCAAGCCCCTCTCCAGCCCTGCCTCGGCTCCCCCACCTCCCTTTCTTCCATGAGTATGATTGGAGGTAAAAACCCTAGAAATTTTGGGGGTGAGATTGTTTACATGCATGGTGTTTGATGAAATGCCTAGCTAGGGTTCTTGTTTTGCAATGTATTTAGTTGAGGGATTTAGAGTCTAGAGTGATTTGCAATTTCTGTTTCGAGCAGATTTTTGCCCCCTGTTAGAGCTGCTGTTCGAAAATTCTACAAGCGTTTCCTGGGGATTTGGCTATAACGAAAGTTGTAGATAATCGAATTACCTTTCAATGAAGACCGGAATCGCTAAATTTTGTTCAGCCTTTTAAAAGTTATAGCTATTTTACCGCGTGCTGTCCAGAACGCGTAAGTTCTACGGCTGTCTGCTGTTCGACGCAAATCTGAGAAATATCGGTGCTTTTCCCGGTCGGTTGGCTATATAAAAAGTTGTAGATAATCGAATTATCTTTCAATAGCGACTGAAATCACTAAGTTTCGTTCATCCGACTAAAAGTTATGACTGTTTTACCAAGTGCTGTCCCGGGTTGGCAGATTTCTGTTTCCAGGTTTTTAGGAGTGGGTTGCGAGGCCGACTTAGTATGAGTCTTGTGTTGATTTATGGGCATGTTTTTGAGTGAGTTATATCCATGTGCAGGTGGTGTGACCCCAGGTGTGGTAACCTCGTCTCGCCACACCGTCTCGAGAAGTTGAAGGCAAGTGCATCAATTGATTGAATTTTGTGAATTGTAGATTGCATGTCTTGATTGATTTGATATGAGAGTCACTAATGCTTGTTGTGGTTATATTGACAACACTAGTATGGATGAAACTTGCATGTGCATCCTTGTTTGTTTGCTATGTGTGCTACATTGAAGAATTATGTGCCTTGTCTATGTGACTTGTTGTGCTCACTTGTGTTCCGTGTTGGTGCTTACTAGTAGGATTAGGGAATTATTGATATTAAAGCCATGAGTTTTGATTCAAGAATAATGGTTCAATTCGTAGTCATGATAAAAGATTATGGTTTTTGTATGAAGTATTGATGATAAATGAATGTGAGGATGGAGTATGGAATTCGATTGCGAAAATGGTTTGATTCATAATCCAGATAGATGGAATTAGTAATTACTCGATTATTGGTGATGTGAGTATGATTATAAGTGTTGAGAACGTGATTTTGAGTGTTGCGAATGCGATTATGAGTGATGAGGATGTGAATGGTAATTTATGGATGTGAGGAGTGGCTGATATTTATGTATTTGGTTATGGCTATGCAAATGTGAGGAAAAAATGTAGTTTACCAATTGGTTTATGTCAATTGCATTTGTGCATTCATGATGGAAGAGGAGACCCATTCTGATGTGGGCCTCTGTGCTCACCTGTAGTGAGTACGAAAGTCCTACCTCGTAGTCCCATATACGTGGGTGCTTGGGAGCGAGTCAGTAAGAGTAGGCACCCTCCACCATGGGGTGGAAGGGGAATGAGAGGGTGCACACTGACGGGTGTGCACTCGGCCATACTGGTATGTGCTAAAAGAGGAGATGAGCATGCATGATGCATCATATGCATGGAACTTGTGCAATCTGCATTGCATTGTCAATGATGAATCATGTTTTATGCATTGATTGTAATGTATAGATATGAGAGTCTTCTTGTTGTGGTGTATGGATATGAATTCTCCTTTTGGTATGGCATATTTGCATCTGCATTGCATTGATAATGAGGAAATCATATGTAATGAGTTGATTGTGATGTATGGATATGAGATTCTGCCTGTGTATGGCATATTTGTATCTGTATTGCATTGATATTGATGAATCATGTTTAATGAGTTGATTATGATGTATGGATATGAGCTTCTTCTTTTGTATGGTTTGTGCACTTGAGCATGAAAGCATAAACGCATAAACGCATTCCATTGCATTGTGTGTTGCAACGGATAAATGAGATTGATAAGAATGGGAAGAACAGGTTGAGGATTGAGGCGTGGACCCATCCAGAAATGTTTATTGAGGCAGAGGTAAGTTTTGTTACATTTTCGAGTTGGTTGCGGTAAGTGGAGTCAATTACTGCTTCTGTTCCTGGATGTTTTCAGCTAAGTAATGATTATGGTAAATGATGGAGTAATCGTACTCTTATGTTTTGGATCTTTTATGAATTCAAGCGCCTTCATTTATTTACTGAATGCCAATTAAAGAAACTCACATACTCTATGATTTGAAGTAGTCAGTATTTTAGTTTAATCTCTTACTTTGTCTACTTGCTGCACTTTGCTGAGTCTTGGACTCATCCTTGTTTGTTTCCTATTTTAGGTACCTTGAAGTTAGCTCGTCTGGTTGGGAGTAGTATCACGTGCACGCCTTCGGCCTCCACAATCTATTGAACTGATTCGTTAGGTCTGGATGTAACTACTGTATTTGTAATGTGTCATTTGTCGTGGGGGAATTATTTAATTCTATTGGATGTGAGGTTGGTTAACTAAGGACCTGCTAGAATGATATCATGTGACTGCATATGTTTTCTGTCTGCTGAGTGGATGTCCTGTTTTCTAGGGAGGTCATGCCGAAATTTTGTAAATTTCAGTGACTTAGTTTTAAGCCGGTTTTAGAAGTTAGTGCTTGGTTGCAGTCAAATTAGTGAAGGTATTAGCTTCTTATGACTTTGATTGTATTGTTGTTTGCAAGGTGTTCTTGATTTGTTCTTAGGTCAAGCTTTAAATACTTTAAGTCTTGTTAGCAGTAGTGTGAAGTGTAGCATTCCGGGCATTCGAGTGTCGGGGTGTTACAGTTGGTATCAGTGCGGGCTTCAGGTCCGTGGTGTTTGAATGTAGTGAGTAATTCTAGAATGAATTAAAATTTTGTTGTGTGAAGGTAGAAATATGGTTTAGGTTGAACCTTTAAAATGTGGCCCTAGGGCAATAACCATAAAACTTGACGTAGAATGGTTAAATAAATTAAAATTGGACACACACTGATGCACTATAGGAAAGGGATGGGATATCGTTGTATTGTTTTACAATGTACTTTTGAGATTTATGCTAAGCTGATACTTGTGGTTATGTTATTTGTTAGTTTGATAAGGCTATGATTTTGAAGTGGTATTTTGTTAGTGGGGTCCGGTGGGACTCTTTGTGCTGAAGGTATGTCGGCTCTGTCGTGTAGCCGGGTTGGTCGGTGTGGAGAGTTCTTGACATTTCATTGTAAATCAGAGAGTTGACGGAATACGTTATTTGGGTGCTATTTTCTTTGGTCTTCTTGGATTTAAGACAAAGAAAAGAGAGTATTCTTTTGCTCCTCCTTTGGTTGCTTTGTAGAGGAAATTATGGATTCTTTCTTGTGTTGGACGTTCTCCTAGTTTAAAGGAGTCGTTGCTCTTCTGTTGTAGCTTAGAAGATTGATGGAATAAGTTTTCCGGCCTTTGACTTATTTGGTTTTCTTGGGTTTAAGTCAAAGAAAAGGAGTTTGGTGTCGCTACCACTTTGGTTGATGGTGGGGAATGACATGAAATTTTCGTGTTGTCGTTCTTCGAGTTGAAGTTTTGGATTTGGGGTTTTAAAGGAAAAGTGCTATTCGATCGATTCGCTTTTCCTTTCGTGAATTGATTTGTGTAACTCCTTTCCTTTTCGTGTGCTCCTGCAAGAGTTAACCAAGAGAGTGAGCTAGAGTGAATCGGATTGAGTTCATCAACATATGATGAAGCTCAAGCTATAAGACTCGACCCCTCTTAATACTATGGCAACCTATACTAGCAACCCATTTTTCCATCCAAACACCGAGATCGGTAAAAGACTAGAAACACATGCTTAGCCCTAACTAGTTATACCATTGCCTCTCGCAACCACTTGGAGCTTTCATGATGACTGATCATCTTCTCTCCAAGTTAGGATCTTGATCTTGTTCATTAACACATAATGAATTACCCTTGACTTGACTTCGGGATCTTCTCTTGATGCTCATCAACACATCATGACATACTTGTCCTGTATATCCATCTCAACCTTAGACTTAACCTATTTCATTGAGAGTGTTAGTCCAAAACATATGGTTGTCTCAATCATCAATGCACTCCATTAACACATAATGGATGCTCCTAAAATTGTTTGATCTTTTCCTTTGATGATTGATCATGAAGGATCAAGATGGCGATCAAAGGGGGTGAATAATCTCAATTAAAATTTTCTCCTAGTCAAAATAATCCAAAAGAAGCCCTCAAACAAATCAACCAAAAGAAGCAAATTAGAAGGAGGATTTTTCCCTGTGAGGCCAGTGTGACTAGAGTGGGTGCAGTGTGACCAAAGATCGGTTTGACCAGAGAGGGTGTGGTGTGACCGAAGATTGGTATGACTAGAGGGGGCACGGTATGAGCGGGCTCAAGAATAGTAGGGAAAATCAGCACGAACACCAAAAGCAAAAATGATCCAACTTTTGATTGGATGGACAAAAAGTCATGAAACTTGGTAGATGTGATCCTAAGGATGTCAGGAACTCATTCCATCCTTCAATCGCAAGGATTGACATCAAAGTTTTGACCTTTTTCACTTTTAAGGAAGAATACACTAAGTTTGAGCAAAATTCAAGAACTTGATCTAATACTTGGTCGTGGGTTTTTGATGATCAAGTGAGAACACAAGTCCTAAACCTCAAAAACACGATCAACAAGAATGATTCATTCAAGAGCTCAAAACCAGTTTCTTGTAAGGAAGTTGCTTGGAGTTGCCTAGATGATTAGAATATAATCTGAGGAAGATTCATTTTTCAATCAACATCCTTTGCATAAGAACCAAAAGCTTGTAGAACGAGGGGAGGCAAATCCAAACTGCAAGAATGTAAATTGTAAGAATTTAAATGTAGAATTTAAGATATAATGTAAATGCGTAAAGTAAATTAAGTATAGAAGAAAAGAATTTGCATTTCTGGAAAGGAGGTTTACAAAGCCTTACAACAAAGTGGGCAAAAACTCAAAGGAGCACAAAACCCCTCAAACCTTCAACAATGCGTAAAGTAAATTAAGCATAGGGGAACCCACTCACACAGTCATGCAAGGGCTAACCCAAAACCCACACACATAACGGGTTTTCTTGCACGGTTTTCAAAGCACACTAACTAAACCCGCTATCCTATGAACTAGACTACGATCCAACGATCTTCTTTGATCCATGCAGCATCTAGATAGTATCTTTTCCTTTTCTTGACTTTTAGGCTTGCCATGACTCCATCTCTGATCATCTTCCGGTGATCTTCGACTGTCTGGACCTCTGGCGCACCTCGCCTAGTCCCGATCATCCTCTGCCTCACTATGATCTTGCTTCGCCATCCTGCAACCATCAAAAACAAGAAAAACCCATCACATAGCAATGTTCAAAAAGATATTCAATCAAATTCAACAAAAATCACAAATTAAAATTCACTCACTCATAATGGTGAGTGCTATCACCCCCTGCCCGGTCTGACCGCTTGCTAAAACCAAAAAAACACCTTCTTTGGAATAAATGCACTGGCCTGGGGCCAGTGCAACCGCCCATGCCCGGTGTGACTGGACACCCACTGGTAGCACCGCTGGTTGGTATGATTGGAACACGACCAGTCATACCGTCTCTGACTGACAGCATTCAAATTTCTTCAAATATTGATGTAAACTTCAAATCCACTTCAAACTCGTTTACTATCAGCTTTAAATATAGTCAATAACTCATCACAAACACATGTAGACCTCCGCATGGTTTTTCAGATCACAACCCAAAGACAATTGATTGAAAGATTAGTTGTGTCTAGAGTATATGTCGGGACCTGAATATGCAAATCTAGAGCCTCTGTGTATTCTACATTAGTCCAGGATCACGCTAGTGCACATAGGCTCAACATAGATGAATATCACAATCATACTTAATGATAAAATAATAAAGATTTTATCAAATTTAATATAACTGTTAGATGATCTTATGGTCACCTTATATGAGTATGCCTCGTAGGGCTAAGATAGAAAAATAAATAAACTACAGCAGAAATAAACATATTCGTCGATAACTCTTCAATTTGCCTCAGGCAGCTAACAAGGTTCGCATCCTAGTTATTCTCCTCCTACTAGTACTCCACCTCAAAAACAGGCATAGCTTCTTCTCCAACAGGTGATGTTTTGTTGCAAGGGGTGAGTACGTAAAGCACTCAACAAGTTAAGCATAGAATGCAAGTCTAATATACTACATGCATAGCTTATTACAAAGGATAAGCAAACATGGCTAATTTGCCTAAAAATAGCATTTATAAAGAGATAAACAAAAATAGATTGAAAGGCAGTAAAACAAATAATATCAATAATGAATTTGTTATTTGTTTCTTGATAATCAACCATAACCTTAAACCATAATTCAACTTCCATACCCACATTGGTTTTTAATAAAATCTAACCCTTGACTGTAATCACCGAGCAATGCTCATTACCACAAGCATGGCTTTTCGAATAGGTTTTTACACTCTACAGAGGTTATACACTTTACCCATAAGGTACAATCATACACCACAAAGGCGAGTGATTATAACAAAGCCTTTCAACGCTTGTCTAAATCCAGTACTACCTGCTAAGGTTTCAACACTAGTGGGACTGGTTACCACATCCAGGGCCCCCCTATTGCACCATGTGAGCCAACCCGTGCAAGGACTAGTTACCACAACCCGGGTCTCACACCACCACTAGTAGTACCAAAGCTTAGACATAACAAATTAATTAGCAGGTCTATCCCATACCAAACTTGTGGTTGTATGAATGACTCAGCTCAAATTCTAGCAAGGTTAAATCCTTAATTGACTAAGCCAAGGCTAACCAAAAACCATCATAACCATGAACCAATAGTTATCATAAAAAACAATGCGACCACCCAAGTGCCACATTAGCTCACCAGAAAAATTCTTGCCACTTGCCTTAGTCCAAATCATTTTACCACTCATGTTGATTTACCATGAGCCACATGCCATCAACAACCACAATTGTGTGATAACACCTGACACATAAGTTAATAAATATGTTCCATAATCCTTAAGCAAGGTTAATCATTTTCACATAAGATGATGACTTGTTGCATGGCTAAGCATACTACTTGCGTTCTAACTACCTACGCTGGCAATTAATTAGCTAGCAGTCATCGTGAACCATCCTAGGGTGACAAACGAGATATGACATATGACATGGTAAGGTGGATGTAATACAAGTGGACAATTAACTATCCCCAACATAGTTGAAACAAGTGATGATTGAAAAAGCATGCAATATTTTGAAACATTATAATTTTTAAAGCATGAGTTCAACATGATCAAAGCACAACTTGCCTTAAAAAAGCTCTAAATCCTACTTTGGACCTAGTTCGTGTGTTGTATCCTCGACCACGAAATCACTAGGCAGCCCGACGTCTACGCGATACGACAGAGAAAGAAATAATTACCAAAACAGAGAGAAAAATCAACTCCAAAATTAAATAAAATTCACCAATAAATAGAGCTTGATTTTAAAAATTTTTAGAAACTAGAATCACCTCAATCGAAGTTCGTATGAAAAAGATATAGCTAAACAAAATTTGAAGAAAAAAGAAAAATCAAAGAAAATAGAAAATGTGAATTTCTATAATTATTTTTATACCAAATAATAGCATTTATGATGTCATGTTGACTTCAGCACAGAAAATATTTTTTGGCCAAAATATTTTCGATAAAAAAATCGATTTGTGAGGTCATGCTGCCGTCATAGGACACGTGGCACAACCAAAAGGCGACACTTGGCGCAACCAAAGGGCGACACACGTCACTAGGTGCATGGACCTGGTGCCACGTGTGATGAGGACATGTGGTGGCACGGGGCTAACCACGACACAGCGAAATCTCAACAGCCCATGCTAGATTTGACAGTTAAGATTAATCGTGATGACGTTAATAGTGACCAGCAGCAGTGACGCCTCAGTTCTTGCACGACATGCGACAGTATGAGACTGGCTTTGCACTGCTACAGAAACCATTTGTATAGGCGGGTAGTAACCCATCTTCACAGGCGTTTTTGCACCCGCCTGTAACTAAAGGTCTGTGTAAATCGGTATATTTGCACAGGCGTTTCTAAGTACCGCCTGTAAAATGCATTTGTATAGGCGGGTGGTTAAGCCGTCCGCCTGTACAAATGCTTATTTGTATAGGCGGTTTCTTAAGTAGACCACCTGTACAAATGCCATTTGTATAGACGGGTGGCTTAAGCACTCGCCTGCACAAATAGAATTTTCACAGGCGTGGCTTAAGCCTTCCACCTGTACAAACTGCATATCTTCATCCGGTTGCTTAAGCGAACCGCCTGTATAAATAGTTGTACCACATGCGACACCTAAGGTGAACCGCTTGTACAGATCCAGAGAATCTTTTTTAATAATATTAAGATAATTATATTATAATATTAATAAATGCATACATTATATCAATCACATCGTTGTTCAGCACAAATCCATACATAACAATGACAAGGTTATATATACAAAGCACAAATAAATCATAATTGCATTATGTATATATACAAGGTTATATATACATCAGTGTTCATGGCCCATCTATCCTCATCTCCCAATTACAAAGTCTAGGATGCTTTGCCACTTCACCTCCCCAGTAAAAGAAACTACCTCTCTCATGGATGACTTCACGACGAATGAACTAGCACATGTTCTTTTGCACATTGCAAAGGTCATCATCAGTGAGTGCCAAAGTGGACTTTTCAATCTTCACTTGCAATAATATAGTAGGCAATAAAGAGGTTAAACAATAGTGAAATCGAGAATCAGACAATAAATAATCTTGAATCACCAATTTCTATAGGCTTACGTCCTAGGGGTTGCTATAGGCTTACGTCCTAGGGGTTGCTTCTGTACCTCCCGTTGATCCTGAGGAACTCGCAGACGTAGTATCCACAAAGAACACTGCCTGGAGGTTGCTTGTGGCACTTCAAATCAAATAATAATGTATGGAATTAGTACAGTTGGTAATACCCTTCCTTACTAGTGCAATTATGTTGAAACATTACAAGTGTCTTCTTACCCATGGGTGGACATAGCAAAGCATCTTATTTGACCCCTTTGCAGGATCATGTTGCCCCCCTTTTTTGGTCGTGTAATTCTTGAAAGCCCTACTCGAATGTCAACAACAACAAGTAACTATCATATCATAAAATAAATTACATTATGTTATGTATGTTTGTGTATGTATATTTCTTACGCATTTAAGACGCGGGTGAATTCATCGTAAGATTCCGGTGGGGTTCTAGATGAGTCAAGGATCATATATCTGCTCTGCTTCGGGTACAGCATGAAACAAATGAAGTGATCGCTGCAACGAAAACTTATGTAAGTTTCACGAGTAATCATGGTGCGAACTAAACTTTTAGCAATGATTGACGAATGAGAAGATTACTTAAAGTTGTAGGGAGCCATTATGACATCCTTGTCTTGCATCTAGAGCATTGCTTTTAATAAGTATAGCCCCACATCTATTTGGCGTTCTCGGGTCAGGGTCTGTCGCCTTTCTTCTATCTCCGTTTCCGTCATCCCCTTATCCTTCAACTCCTTGTCATTGAGTATAGCTCTTAAGTCCGACTGGCTAATCCGTGCGGGGTCAAGGAACCTGACACGTTTTCCCATCTTTTTAGCATCGTTATATTGCATTCTACACACAAGATAATGGTCAATGTGCCACTTTATATGCTGAATGCTGGGAAACATGATATTTTGGCCAATATCAGCTGTTTCGACTTTGCATGCTAAAAATGTATAGAAGTTGAGTGCCAAGTGCCATGGGAGGTGAGAGGCATTCTTAAGGCTGAACAGTTTCTCTTTATAGTAAAGTCTTGTTATATAGATCATTCATAAATTGCCAGAATCCATATAATTTTCATTAAATCCTACGTTAGCCGATGTTAGTGGTTTCTCCTTTGATAAGTGAACACTTAAGCTATGTATTGATGTACTTTTAGATAAAGTTAACTTCGGCGTTTTCTGTTGAAAAAGATAAAGTTAACCTGGATGACGTACAAAAAGTATATGATTGGTGATTTCAGAACTTAATGAAACTCTTTTCGTGATCATGCATGTGTAGCCAATAATGATCTACGATACAATTCCTTCATGTCGGCTGAAATTTCTCTATCCTGTGACTACTACACCAACAATCTTAATTGAGATGGAGTTGCTAGAGAAAATTTTAAAAAATAGGCACTCGCTTTTGCACCCGCAAGCAAGACAAGTTTTGAACATAAAGGTATACAGGAAAATATGTCGGATTGAGCTCTAAAACTATAATAATTCACCAGTTCATAACAGGTAACAATATACATAGCAAATACGACATACTGAGTATCTCCCAATGTTATTTGCATTGTTGGGAAACAAAAATGCATCTTGTTCGACAGATTTGGCAGAAGTTAACTTTATTTAAAAGGAAAAAACCACCAAAATCGGCCAACTTACGATTTAGTGAAAATTATATGGATTCTGCCAAGTTTTGAATGATCTAACAAGCCTTTACTATAAACAGGAACTTAACTTGGCACTTGGCACTCAACTGGTATACATTTGGGGTTTTCTTTATTATGCTATCAAAATGCAATATAACGATATGCTATCATAATTTGTTATATCGGCACATGCTACTGCAAGAGCAAGATAAACAATGTAGGGGTAGGTCAATGGCCAACTTACAGGTACCACACGCTGATCAAGTTGATGTCGAGTTTTCTAAAACGGAACATCTGTTGCGAGTCACCAAAATCGATCTAGACGTAGCGAGTATCCTTGTGTTTGTAGACATCTGGAGGGACGGCGGCTTGAATGCCCTTCACCCCAAGATGAGATGCCCTCAAGTACTAGTCATGGAGTCTCTTCAACTCCCATGGTCCTTCGTTGTTCTGCTCCATGGGGAGAAATGGCTTGCCATGCTCATAAGTCTCTAGTGAAGGCATGGTGCAGCAGTGGAGTTGGCACTCCTCTTTGACTTGGTGGTACTCGCTGATTGCAATCTACTTTTTTGTTTTCTTTGCAACCAACAACATCGCCGAAGATGAGGCACGTTGTGACGGTTAGCAACGGAGGTGATGCATGCGGTGCGTATATGCCGCCGGCGACGAATCGACTGAAGGCACCGCGGCGATGCGACTGTGGTGAAGGCGCCGCCGGCGGAGAAGATGCGGTTTGTGGTGTAGGCAGTTTTGGAAGAGGTAGGATATCTTGACTTGTTGCTAGCGTCTCTGACCTCTCTTGTATCAATGCAATATCTTTCTTGGGCTATACAATAAATGACCCAACTGCATCTTGGATGGTCTCTACGTCATCAGGGGTGCTGAATGGTAGCTTCCACAAGCCAAGGCACGGAACAAGCACGATGTCCACTTGCACCTTTGCGTGACCAATCGGGACAGGTTCGTTGTGTATCATAGTGCCCGGATATGCCACGCCCTCCGCAAGCTCAACGACCAAGCCCCCTTGCTCCAGATGTGCACAGAGCTTGCACTTGGTTGCCTTTGTGATATCATCCACAGGATATTGAGGCGTTGGGACTGGCGCGGACCCGACGCTACTCTAGATGCAGGCCGGGCTCGGGTTGTCATCCGACCATGCTTGTAATGCCCTTTTGCCTCCTTCTCTTCCCACGGTCTTAAAAACTCTTGTTGGGCCAGTTGTCTTATTGTATCAGCCATGGTCCTCTTATATCTTTGACGAGACTTGTATTGGTCTTGATATTCCAGGAACCCATGCTTGAAGCCCACTCGACTTCCGACGCCACGAGTGCGACTTGGGTGTTCCTTGGTTTCCAACGCCGTCGTTAGGTCGTCGTTCTCCCTGTTTGGCATGAAAGATCCCTCCGCTTGCACGTGCGAGATCTTCAGCTGGGTTGGCGAGCTAGGACCCAATTTCTGCCTCGCTCGCTACAGCTCATCAATGTGTTCTCTATCCCAGCTCGGGCTTCCTCTTCTTCTTTACTCCTCCACTCAACAATCTTAGGGGCATACGCACCTGTGCCCAGGTGATGGGGGTACTTGTTCTTCTTTGTGAGGGCACTGTACACCTCGCTCAATGCTACGGCTTCACTTGTGATCTTCTATCGGACAAACTCCGCCCATTCACCTGCGGTGATTTTTTCATATTTCTGGAATGGTGTCCACTCCGTCTTCACAAAGTACTTGTTCAGCTCATACCTCCAGTTCCGGAAGCTCCTCCCCATCACGTCCAAGGCATTCTTCTTAGCTATGGCCTCATACTCTGGGGGGAACCTTATGATTTTCTGCAGCTCAGTCCAAAGGTGCGCCTTTGTCACGTCGGTCACCTTTGTCTAGTTATCAATCGTGATGGAGACATTATCCTTGACAAGACAGCCGCAGCTATTTCGGACCTTGGATAGTACCTCACGAGGTGCTAGGGGCTCTCCTAAAGGACCGACCTCCGTGATATACCAAGTGCCTTCTGGTAACTTGTTCCTACTTTGTTCCCTCCGTTTTCGTTTATGTGAGGTCATGCTTGTTGTAGCAGAGGAATCCACGGTAACATGCCTGGAGGTATCTTCAATTACCTCTTGAACTCAGCTAGTCGGCATGATCACCTTTTCGGCCTCTTCATAGAAATAAACACAAGGAATACACAAACATAAGGAAATGCAATTATGTCCACGCCAAGCTACAATTAAAACAAGCTCACTCTTCTTAATACCTCTTCATTGAGATCGTAGTTGGAGTCGATTTCCCCATGTTGCCGTTCTGGTTGTGGGCATGGAACTGGGTTTGGGCTCTTGTACGATGATGAGGAACCATCGCTGCCAAGGACAACGATGGGCTCGGTGTTCTTTCCGGCCGCGTGGCTGCATCATCCTTCTCGGCCAAGTCTTGCTGCCTTCCGGCATCGCCCTCTTAAGCGCCTTCTTGGCGAGCAATTCTTTTTCTCCTATCTTACTTCAAAACAGATTGCAATGACATCAATTTGAGCCTATTAATATTTATAGTGGGAATTCATTATGGTTTTATTAGCACGTCAAACTCTTTGGTTAAAATTCTATCCGAATCAATCTTTGACATTCGATGTCTATAGATGAGGGGAATGCTTTCTATATCGAACGAAACAAGAAATATCGATGGTTGATTCAAAGGAAATAATTAAGAAACAAGAAACCTATTTAGTGAGATTATATGAGCAAATGCCTGAACCAAAATACGTCATTAATGGGAGCTTGTACTATTACAGGGGGAATGTTCATTAGGGATTCCTATAGTACTGTTGGTGGAGTTGATGAGTTAGTTCCTATGGATGTCTACTTGCTGGGTTGTCCAACTAAACCGGAGGCTGTTATAGATGCCCTAACAAAACTTCGTAAGCAGATATCACGAGAAATAGTTAAGGATCAAACTCTACCTCAAAAGAAAAATCGATGTTTTACTACCAGTCACAAGCTTTATGTTCGGCGTAGTACTCATACTGGAACTTACGAGCAAGAATTGCTCTATCAATCACCATCTACTTTAGACATATCTTTCGAAACTTTTTTCAGAAAGACAACAAGATATAAGGGTGGTCGGATGCATTTGCCTTGCTAGGCCGAGCAAGGCGGCGGGGCGACGTCGGCAGGGGAATTTTTACCTTGGTCTTGGGCTTTGCTTGGCATCGGTGAGGCATCTGCGTCGACGATGGTGAGGCCTCGGCAGTTGACAGCCCGGTGGAAAGTTCGTTGCAGTAGCGAGGCCACGGAGAGGTCACCGAGCGAGGCAATGTGGAGGCGTCGGTGTCGATGAGGGTCAGGCTGTGGCCACCGACGGCGCGGCAGAACGGTCGTAGGAGGCGCTAGCCCACGGAGAGATCAGTGAGTGTGGCCTAACGGTTGACGGAGGCGCGAGCCCGAGGGGATGTCACCGAGGGTGGTGGCATGGAGGCATCGACAGGGGAAATTTGGCTTTGCCGCTTTGGACGGGGGGAGCACTTGATCTCCCGCTTATTGATTTTAGGAGTTAGGGATTTCCACAGGCGGTGCACAAGATTTCCACAGGCGGTCCCAACGATTTCTTCAGGCGGTGTCAGTAGAGACCAGGCGGACATCTCCCAATGTTTATCTGGTCTGTGTAAATTTTTGTACACCGGATAATCGGTTCGACAAAAAACCTTCGAAGTTATCTTGCTTGCCCGATACCCTCGGATTGTACAGACAGGACGATCCGTCAGGTGTTTAGGATAAAATACCGGACCGTCCTCTCTACGTAGAACTTCTGTCGTCATCCGCAACAAAACTACTAACAAAGGATGATCCGGTTCTTGTAAATATGTATACACTGGACCATTGTTCCGGCAAAAACCATTACTGATTCAGATTACTGATTCTAACACACAATGCAATGCAGATAACATTACTAATTCTAACACACAAAAAGCATTATTGATTCTAACACACAATGCAAAAAGCATTACTGATCTGGTCCATGGGAACAATGCAATGCAGATAACATTAACATTTTCAAAACAGATAGATTACAGATTCTAACACACAAAATGTAAATGTTCAATCACTATTCAGTACATCCAAAAGGGGCGCCAGTAGTACATCGGAATTATGCACCAACTAGATACCTAGCTAAACTACACTATCTACATCCAGAAATCGTCATCGTCATCGTCGTCTTCGTCCGACGAGAACAAGATGTTGGCGGAGGATGAGCCGGAGGAGGAGGAGGTGTCCCAGCGGTAGAGGACTGGGTCGTAGTCGCTGGCGTCCCCGTCGCTAACACCGTCGTCATCGCTCCCCACCCACATCGATCCCTCCTCCTCCTCGTCGCCCAGCTCCTCCGGCTTCTCCTCCTCCTCCTCGCCGCTGCTGCCGCTGCTGGTACTGCTGGTACCACCGCCGTTGCTACCGTCACCGCTGCTGCTGCCGCCTGCCGCTGCCTCCACGGATGGCCTCCTCCACCCAGGGTAGCGGGAGTTCCTCCTCCTCTGGTGCTCCCAGTAACTGGGGGTCCCAGTTGACGGACGCAGACGAAGGGAGCAACGGCGACCGGAGTCGAGCCCGCTTAATGGCGGGCTCAGTCTCCGCCGAGATTCCCGTGGAGGATGAGGACGAGGACGACGACATGGTTGGTTGTGGGGAGGGAGAGAACGAGAGAATTTGTGAACCACCGGCTGAAACATGGTTAATATAACCCCTGGGAGGCAAAAGGTTGCCTTGGCAGGGGAGCCGATTACATTGACCGGACGATCCGTCTCACTGTTAGGATAACACACCGGATCATCCTCTATGCGTAGAACTTTCACCGTGGGCTACAATAGAACTACAAATCAGGATGATCTGGTCTGTGTAAATATATGTATACCGGACCATCGGACCGACAAAAAGCCTTCGAAGTTATCTTGTGTGTCCGATCTCCACAAGCGAAAGAGTGCAACGTAAAATGGCCATACCGTTTGGTACATATTTAGTGTTGAAGTAATTAATCACCCGCACGGTCCTAAATGTTCACATCGTTCGCGGGAGACGCTACATTTCACATGGATCGATCGATTACACCGAAAGGAACAACTACGCAAAAAAATACACTTGTTTTCTCCCAAAAACAGGAACCACATATTCACGGACGGTTTATAACGGTCCACAGATTCGCCGATGGGTCCTAATGACCAATTTTTTTAAAAACGAAACACAATAAACCAAAATTACATAAAAAAATGAAAATATGTTTATGTCCCTCTACGTTTTTCTCTAAAAAAACTCAAATTCACCGATAGCTCCTAGCAATCCAAAGATTCGCTCGATAGCTTCTAGCAGCCCATTTTTTTAGAAAAACAAGAAAACTGAGATTAAGCAATTTTTTTTAGAAATATCTGTCGAATAAAATTTCACATGACACAGCATCGCAACATAATTTTCTAAATTTCGTGCGACATATAATATGCGCTACGAAATTTTGCACGACGCGGCATAGCGCGTGGCACTGACTAGTTTAGAATGTAAAGAGGAAGGCCAATCTGAAGTACGAGTAGAACCCACCAGTAGATGAAAAGGGTACGTTGGATCCGATATTTATCGGATAGTATTGGATAAGAAATGAATATAGATTTTTCTTGTCGGATACGAATACGGATGTGATAACTCACTATCCGTCAGATACAGATAAGGATCAAGATAATGCAGATATTTATGGGCCAGATTTTTAAATATGCATATGGGCTGGACCAATGTTACTCTTTTGGCCCAAAAAGGTTTCTGAATTTCAAAACCATTTTTTAATTTAATTAATACACAAATCAAAATTAAATTATTAAAATTGGCAAACCAGCTCCAAAAAATATGAAATTTTTAGGAAGTTCTTGACACAATCTATCATTTCAAAATTTTATTTTCTCAATAGTTCAAACACTGATTTCCTTAAAAGAAAAATATTTTGAATAAGTAGCTAAAATGCATAAAAATCATAAATACATAATTGTAAAATTCATTTCGTATTCTCTCCATATTTGTGTTCTATTTGCACCTGAGTTATCCATACTCGCATTCACATATGACAAAAATATGAAAACAAATATGGTAGAGTCATTATCCGTATGTATTCAATCCGTTTTCATCCCTACCCACGAGTAGGTCAAAAGACACAAGAAACTTATAAGAGACTCTGGTAAGTCGTCGTTGGCCATTTTGATAGACATAATTTCTTACAAATTATTTTCTACTCTGATAACATTATATATGCAGAAACATCATTTTACAATTAAAAGCCGGTTGTATGGATGTTAATAATGACACATGTGTTTAGTGCCTTGTTGGAGTCTTGGTCATATTCAAAATCCCGATGAAATTTCAAAGATTTTGGTTAATATTTCGGATTTTGGCTATGTACGAGATTC
The DNA here is from genome assembly GCA_036346375.1 of Guadua angustifolia. Classification (NCBI taxonomy): domain Eukaryota; kingdom Viridiplantae; phylum Streptophyta; class Magnoliopsida; order Poales; family Poaceae; genus Guadua; species Guadua angustifolia. The sequence continues at coordinate 28,774 of JAYEVE010000670.1, read as the reverse complement.
CAAATCCTAGACAAATAAAAAAAATTGTAAAAATTCAAATTGCTACAGTATTTTAAAAAGAAATTCAAATTGTATTTTTGTCCAGATTTCAACTTTGGAGGATTTGATTTGGGTCAATACCCCTTAATAATGTCATCCTCCATGAAAATATTTGAAAAAAATTGAATTTTTGAGATATTTTATAAAAATAACAGAAGCACTGTCAGATTTTAAAAAGGTGTACAAGTTTGATCATGCTTTAAAAAACTTATAGCAGTATCTTTAGCAGTCAGTATCATATAGAAAAATTTACAAAATAATTAAACTTCATGTGTTATGTTTAAAAAATTAAAAATAGACGGAACATAAATGAGATAGTAAACATGTCAGAATTTTATAAATTTGCCCGAGTGTGGTCATGATCCATAATTTTTAGGCGAGTTTAAGAATTGCCTCAAAACCATTCTCTAAAAGTTTAAAAATTGTAAGGTCCATCAAATATATGGATGCAATACATGTAGCACTATAAGACATTTATCGGAGACAAGAGTAATGTCACAATTTTTAAAAATTCCTCGAGTCTAGATCATCATCATAAAATTTTATGAGAATATTAGTAGTGCTTCAGGACCATTCAAAAAATGTTAAAATTTTCTAGCGTGGTTTGTACTATTTTTCATTCGATCAAAATTTGCGAGTCAGCCTTTTATTAGGAAAGTAGCATCGCCAAAATTTTGAAATTCCACAGGCTTGAACATCATTTAAAAATTTTGTTATAATACTATTGATGTATTAGGACCATCAACAAAAAATTTGAAAATTTTCTACTATGGTTTAAATCTTGTTCATTCAATTGAAATTTGTAAGTCAGCCTTTTTATTAGGACAGTAGCACTATCAAAATTTTCAAAAATTTCTCAAGCTTGATCATTATCTAAAAGTTTTATGGGAAAATTAGTGATGTGTCACGATCATCCAAAAAAAATTTCAAAATTTTTTAACATCGTTTCAACATTTTCATTGAGTTGAATTTTGCGAGATTTTGGTAATTTTGGCCGAATTTTAGAAATTTGATTTAAAAATTCCAGATTTTAAATTTACTTTTTGAATTTTGACAAGATTTTTACTAAAATTTTAGATTTTGCCCATCTTTGAAATGTGAACCAAAAATAAAATTTCACACCTTGATAGGGAGTGCCTTGGTTAGCTTTGTTGGCTAGTGTGTGGCTCTCTACGTACGAATCTATATACTATATATAGCGAGGAGATTTAGCATGCAGGGACCGGTACCACATCACTACCTTTGTGAGAGAGTCCTTCGAAAAATTTGAAATCATGTTTAGGTCCTCCAATCGGTTTTTAACAGAAATGACCTGAAAAAACTAAAATTATGTTCAGGTCCCTCTACGATTTACATCCAGGTCCCCTAATGGTTTTTAGCAGAATAAACCCCAAAAAAACAAAATTATGTTTAGGTCCCTATGCGGTTTATATTTAGCTCCTCTTGGTGGTTTTTTCTAGAATGGACCCGAAAAACACAAAAAAATACGGCCGTTGTTTCTCCCAAAAAAACACAGATTCACCGAAAGTTTATAGCAGTCCGCAGATTCATCGACGGGTCCTACTGACCCATTTTTTTAAAAAATAAACACGAAAACCAAAATTACGTAAAAAAACTAAATGACATCCGCGGTTTTCTCTAAAAAAACAAAAATTTGCTGAAGGTTTATAACAATCCACAAATTCGCCGACAGGTCCTACCGACCTATTTTTTAAAAAAACAAACACGAAAACTAAAATTATGCAAAAAAAAAACTAAATGACGTTTAAAATTCTCCGCGGTTTTCTCAAAAAAATCCATAGCTTCACCGATGGCTCCTAGTAGCCTATTTTTTTATAAAAAATAGAAAATGATGTTACACATTTTTTTAGGAATATCTGTCAGACCAAATTTCGCACTACTCAATGTCACACAATCGAATTTCCTAAATTTCGCACATCACAGCATCACACTTCAAAATTTCGCACAACGTAGTGTAGAGCATGACCCTAGCTAGTAGTATCTAAGAACAAACACATTCTCATTCGTGTCAATGCACCATAATGGCCTTGTCAAGTCAAGGCGAGCTAAGCAAATTACATGTATCAAGTAATAATGCCTCCACATGAGATCATATTGAAATTGTACTCCCTCCATTCAAGTTTACAAAGCGTATTTCATCTTGGCACATAGACCAATAAGATATTAAAATGACTAGTTTAACCATAATAATTATCACTATGTCATGTATTCAATGTATGCGTAGAGAAGCAAAGATGAATATTTATTAGGGGTATATAGGAAACAACGCACTAATTTTAGATTAGAATACAAAATACGTCTTATATTTATAGATAAGATTACTTAAAAAATAAGACTTGTAAATCTAGATGGAGAGAGTATTTTTTTATTTTAGCACGACACTAATTGGAGTAGGGAACTGGGCTAAAATGAAGAGCCCAGCTAGCGTAGAGGGATTTTGGCTTAGGGAATTAGGTGTTGAATGGAATGCCCCTATTGTGCTTTTATTGCGCTAGTCGAGTAAGCAATGCCCGACTACAATGGCTAAGGGTAGGGACGAAAATAGAAAAGAAACGATTAGTAAATGATTTCTCTATTTTTATATTTTTTTTATTAGTAACAGAAATAAAATTGAAAACTTTAGAAATGGATAGTGATAGAAATGAAACGGAGTAGATACAAAAATAAAAGCAAAAAATTACACAAAAACATAGTATATGATCTATCCAAACGTACCAACTTTGAATGAAAACTAGATGCATACATGTGGCACCATGCCGCGCAAGGATGCGACGCCCCGTGCGTGTGACACTAGACTTTGTGAATAGAATACGCTGTAGGATCAAGGATAACTAACTAGAGGGGTGAATACGAGGTTTTTGAAATTCTTTGGCTCTTATTCAATAATTAGCAAAAATTATATGAATTATAATGCTACAACAATTAAAGCCTAAATAAGCTAGGTTTTGCTAAGTGTACTGACAACCTAAATCTAAGCAAGAGTAACAATCTTAGAGTGATAATCAACAACTAAGATCATTAGGAATGTAAATTTCACAAATGGAATCACAAAAGAGCAAACCACAATGAGGACACAATGATTTTTTCTGTGGTCTCAGAAACTTGCTGGTCTCCTAATCCATGTTGAGAAAGTTTGAATGAATCAAGCCGATTCCTTGCGCTATTAAGCATCCCTCAATCACTAGTGGTAGCTCTTCCCCTCTCCGAGTAGGTTAGCTCCAACCTTCACACCAATACGAAACTCTTCACAATCTCATTTGAAGAGATCACCGATTCACACCCAAGTAGTTTAAGAGGCAAAAACCTCTAAGAGAATAAGTCTTCGACTCTTGCTTGAGGTTGATCAAATGTCTAATGACTCAATTTGAATGCTCACACTTGAATTTCTTGTAACAACACACAAAATGTGAATTAAATACTCTAGAGATGAAGAAAGAGTTGCTAGGGCTCACAAATATACAATGAATGACCAAGAGAGAGCCCTTGCTGCAAGTGAGGTGTATTTATAACCCCTACCCATAAATATAGCCATTAGCACGAAATACTAAAAGGTTTCAGCAAGTCCGGCACTACCACCCATGTAAAGCCGATAGTACCAGCCTCAAGTTCGACAGTCGACTATAGCATTTAATGCGATAGTTACTAGCCATTACTCTGATGTCGCTGACACTCTCGCCTATGTAGGACCAATGAGTGCCAACCTTAAACACCAAGAATTGTGCATTTTGACCCTTTTCTAGAAAAAAGGCTACGGTCCATTTGGTTGGTACTACCACACCTATGGTAATCTTTATACGGATGGTGATTTGTCTGGTCAGGAAATACCAAAAATACATCAATCTAGAAAAGAACTACCGTCTAGGGATGGTGTACTACCATGCCTAGTAGAGCGATAGTGCCGGCCTATCAGACACCAAAGACTCCTGCTTTGGAATATAACTACCAGCCATTGGACTGGTACTACCATACATCCTATAGTACCATACCTAGAAGGGCGGTAGTGCTAGCCATAAGTAATTTTAGAGTTTTTTCAAAGGATTTTTCTTAGGAATGCACATGACCACAGTATGAGCATGAATTTAAGCCATGGTACTTGATTATTATCAAGCTACTAACCAAAAGTCACTCTTAATAGTACATCACCTATTCTAGCATCCTAATCTTTTCTTCAAACATCAAGATCAGCAAAAGTTTAAAAAACCCTTAATTTTTGTACCTTAGCCTTGAGCTTGACACTTTGATTCCTTTTGAACTACGTGATTCCACCTCCTTATGTGCAACGTGTAGGACTATGATGCTTTCATGTTCTTAGGAAAATTGTTAGTCCCTTAAAACACGATTGTCATTAATTACCAAACTCAAGGCAAATTTGGGGGCCTATATGCTTCAATCTCCCCTTTTTTTGGTAATTGAGACAACCCTGACAGATATAATTGAATTGAATTTGTTTTTTAGTACACAAAAAATCAAACAAGTTGTTTACTCTAGGATTTTTGCTTTAAGTAGCATTTTACCTCTTTGAAATGTGAGTGAATGAGTTTTGAGTAAAATGCTATCAAAGCTACAATACTTAGTTGAACTCCCTCTAAATGTGTACATATAGATAAAGAGTTGAGATCATGCACACTTATGTTTTTATTTAAAAAATTTTTATCAGAGTTTCCTTTAAATATTGAATCTGAGGAAGCAAGTTATAGCATAAAAATGATACTGATAATGAGTGACAATGTAAGTGCACTTGCTCATCCTAAATTAATAACCAAAAGAGTAAGGTACAACCAACATTCAACCATAAAAAAGATCCAAAAGCATGAAAAGATTTTCAATTAGCTTACAAGAATGACACAAATAGAGTATATAAGCTAATCTTCTACTACTATTACTACTCCCCATCTCACTTCTCCCCCTTTAGCATCAAGTACCAAAAAAGGGGAACTACAAGAAACGTCTAGGAGGATAGGTCTTGGGCACCACGACCATGTCCATGTCCATGCCCATATCAGTGGAAGGAGACAGGAACAAGCTCATCGCGAAGTAGATCGATCGTCGCTCCAATGCTATCCATGCGCTGTTAGACTTCATCAACCATAACATGGGTCTGGATGTGATACTGATGCTCTTGGTCAAGTCTATCCATGATTCCAGAGCTGAGAGAGGCAATCTGAGTCATCACATCTGAGCGAAGGCTCTCCAAACTCACCAAGAAGGCATCCTGATTTAGAGATTTGTTACGAACCGTCTAGATCGGGCCACATGGCATTCGCTTAGTCCCCCTGATTTGGAGTGGTCTCACGGATGTCCACCACGCGTTAAACATCGACTCGGCAGAGTTGCAGCCAGTCGTATCATGACACGTGGAGGGGCTAGAACACGAGGCACTGTGAGTCACACTCATGTTGAACCGCGTGTCCTGGTGGACTATGTCCACACACCGACGCCACGTGGTAGCTCCGGGTTGGGCCAGGGTACCGTTGATGTCATAACCATATTTTTTTGCTGAAAAAATAATTCAACCGAAAAGATTCGATGCCGACGTCATCATGAAGTCATGCTGATGTCATAAAAAGGGATTTTCAATAGAAAATAATTCAGAATATTATTTGTTTTTCAATTTTTTTGATTTTTGGATTTTCGAACCTTCCTCGAGCCCGTTCTCCCTCATACGAGCTTTGATTGGTGTGATTCAAATTTCTAAAAATTTGTAAACTTTTTCCAAAGCAAATTATGCTTTGATCATGTTGAACCCATTTTTATAAAATTGCTATTTTGTTTCAATTTTCTGCATAGTATTTATGTGTATAAATGCTTTTAAATAATTTGGGATCTAGTAATAATACATTTCCTTTTGTAGTGCTTATGGACAATTTTTCTAAGTGCAACTGTGTAAGAGGCCTTTGTTGTTAGTGATGAGGACATCACTCCTTTGGATGCACGCATACATCATGGTCCTATGACAAGAGCTCGTGCACGTCAATTAAATCATGAGGTGAACTCGTTTCTCGCTATTCATCATAATAATATTATTGAGGATGGGATGCTACTAAATATTTGTGATGTTTTACTGCTTAGGAACATGGGAGAAGAATGCCAAAACAATCCGGAGTCCAAGTCATCCACAATTCGAAGTTCAGTTCGGTGTCAGCGGACAGCACTTCACTAAAACGGGTATAACTTTCTCATACGAAGTCCAATGGAGGAGTTCTTGTGCTTGTTAGAAATATAACGATGAGATCTTTCCAATGGATCTAGTCCCAGCTCTAGATTCATCATGAGTCGGCCAGAATCGTCAAAAAATGCATGAAATCACTTTGTTTTGGGCCTTGTAAGCGTCACGAGGCCAAGCCCGGTGGTGTCGCCCCCTCGGCCGCACACAACCCTAGGGTTTCCCCTCACGCCGCCCTATGATATATTCTGTATCCGCTGCTTTAGGATCGGGTTTTGCTAGATTTCAACTAGACACTCTGTTAGTTTTGCCGATCATCGGTTTGTGGAACCCCAACTTGTGTGCTTAATATAATTCACAATTTCAGATTGTTTCTTCTCGTTCTTGCTTGTGTTCTCAATTAGCATGCAGGATAAGCCTTCTTGGCAAGGTCAACCGTGTTTGTGCATGGTTGGTAACCAACGGAGCCGGTGTAGTGATTGCGAGGTTTGAATCGGTTACGATCGGAAGCGGATCGTCAACGTCGAGTCTCCACCAATTGACTTACCTCTACCTATCGGAAGATCGGCCACCGTCGACTCATAGGAGAAACAAAAATCTCACAATTTGGAGCAACAAACGACAGTAAACAGATGCCCGAAAGAATTGACAAAACAGGACAACAAACTTCCGGGCGCCGAAACTTGGTCTTAGAAGCTTTTTTTGAGGGTCTAAAAATGCACAAGTCTAAAGACTTGTGAAATTTTTCAAGTGCGCGTCGTTGTCCCCTTCAAAATAAAAAAAAGTAAGAGGAGAGAAAGAGCCAAACCGGCAAAAAAAAGAGAGAAAGAGAAAGAGAAGAAGAAGAGAAGAAGAAAATCAGAATTGCTTGCATCCTTTGAGTCCTTTGTACTTCACTATATCCCTAGCTTGGTTGAACTAGTTCTAGGAACACGGTTAGGCCAGAAATTGTGACAAGTACTTTGGACATTAATTCAGCTTTGCTATTCAGTTTTCGATATTGCTTATTCCTTTGCTACCTGATATTGCCTTCCGAGCTCCACATACTTATCAGTTCAGGTCCTACCTTGCAATCGTCTCGCTCACGCTCTACTCACGGTATCACGAACCAGCCACCAGTTGCACCTTCCCGTTACGATGGTAAGAACAATTGTAAGAGCGTGGTAAGGCGCTTGAGAGTGAGTGAATCCACCTTCTGCCGCCAAAGTAGTTGATAGGGATTATACCACCGGTTGTCTTTGTTTCTTTTGTCTTTCTTTCAACTAACAATGGCAGGTGTTGAGGAAGATGAGTGTGTTACACAGAACGAGCTTAACAATGTGCTCGATGACATCAACACAAACATCGCAAGGATCGGCCAAGATAATGACCAAAGATTGGAGAGGATAGAGCGAAGTATCGCTAATCTTCTTACCAGGTTGGAAAATTTTGAGAGACAGCCGCCTCCCAATGGAGCTCGCAGAGTGGAGGATGAAGAAGAGTCTGTCGTGGGAGATGATGTGGATGGAGAGGACCACGATGCATTTGTCGCTCGCGCCGCTGCACAGGATGTGCGATGACAACAATGCCTGAATAACAACCGTCAAGGTAATGGAGGTAATAATTTTAATCATCGCAATGGTCATGGAAGTGATGATCCTTTTTCATAAGTTAAATTTACCATACCATCTTTTTCGGGTGCATATGATGCTGAAGCTTATTTAAATTGGCAAATAACTGTTGAGCAAAAATTTAACTCCCATTTAGTTCCTGAAGTACATAGAGTCAGACAAGCTACTAGTGAGTTCAAAGATTTTGCTGCCATTTGGTGGAATGAAGTAGTAAATTCTAGCTTACAACCTGATACATGTGTAGATTAAAGCGAGCTATGCATAGTAGATTTGTTCCTCCTTCATACAAACGTGATTTACATAAGAAATTGCAACGCTTGAATCAAGGTAATAGATCTGTAGAGGAGCACTATCAAGAGCTACAAATAGGCATGTTGCGTTGTGAGGTATTTGAGGATGAAGAAGATAAGATGGCTCATTTTTATGGGGGTTTCTGACGTGAAATCCAGGACATAATTGATTACAAAGAATATAATAACATCAATAAATTGTTCGACTTGCTATGTTGGCGAGAAAAAGAATTGCGGGGAAGGCAACAAAGGACACGGAGCAACTTTGGTGGTGTATCGGCGGCAAGATCGACACCGGGACAAGCCGAAACAACCCTACCTTCCACCACTCGGCCTGCTGCCCCCTCCACGAGTAGGGCGCATTCAGCAACACCATCACCGTCACGTGCACCCGAGGTGAGTAAATCTAACTATGTGCGGGCACCAACAAAGAGTTCTTCATCGGTTGCTTCCACGGGTCGTACAATGGGAATTATGTGCCATCGATGCAAGGGGATGGCCATGTCATGAAGGATTGCCCAAGTCGTCGAGCGTACATTGCAACAGAAGAAGGCGGGTACATTAGTGCTAGTGATGTTGAGGATGAAAATGCCCTTGCAGCTAACCTTGCAGATAATGTGGATGACCATGAGACGGACGACGATGATGAGGAGATTTTAGGAACCGTTGCCACTGAGAATTATAGGATAATCATTGTGCAACGAGTGTTGAGCGCTCAAATGGAGCAAGCGGACAAGCTACAATGCCATAATTTGTTTTAGATGTACCTCATCGTCAAGGATCGTCGTGTTCGTGTCATAATTGATGGTGAGAGCTACAATAACTTGGTGAGTTCAGATCTGGTGGAGAAGCTTTGCTTGCCTACACGCACACCCTCATCCCTACCATATTCAATGGTTCAATAACAGTGATAAGGTGAAGGTAACACAAACTGCGAGAGTGTAATTTTCCATTGGAACATACCATGATTTTGCTGATTTTGAAGTAGTGCCTATGCAAACATGTTCCCTTTTGTTAGGCCATCCATGAGAATTTGATACTAATGCAATTCATCACAGTAGAAGTAACAAATACACTCTTATGCACAAGGGGAAAAAATCACTTTGCTTCCTATGACTCCTGCTGAAATTGTGCAATGTGACAAAGAGAGAGCTGAAAATGAGAGAAAGAAGAGTGCGCTAGAATCTGAAAATCAGCAAGTGGCTATAAATGTTTTCCCACCTAAGAAAGACAAGAAAGAACCTAGTTCTAGGTCCGAGGGAATTAAATTGAAGGGTGGTGTTATGCTTGCTACAAAATCTAATCTTGCTTCAATTAATGAGAATGATGCACCATGCTATGCTTTGATATGCAAAGAACCTTTATTTTCATTTCATGATATGTCTAGCTCTTTGCCTCCTGTGTCACTAACCTTTTGCAGGAGTATGAGGATGTGTTCCCTGCTGAGATACCCCCGGGGCTGCCACCTATTTGAGGTATTGGGCACCAAATCGACTTGATCCCAGGAGCGACTTTGCCAAACCGTGCTGCATATAGGACAAATCCGGAGGAGACTAAGAAAATTCAGTGACAAGTCCAAGAGCTTTTGGACCGAGACGCGTCTGATAAAGCCTTAGTCCATGTGTCGTTCCTGTTCTTTTAGTTCCTAAGAAAGACGGTAATTGGCATATGTGTGTGGATTGTAGAGCCATTAATAATATTACAATAAGGTATCGTCATCCTATCCCTAGGTTAGATGACATGCTTGATGAATTGAGTGGTTCTATTATTTTCTCAAAGATTGACTTGCGTAGTGGATACCACCAAATTAGGATGAAATTGGGCGATGAGTGGAAAACAATATTTAAGACTAAGTTCGGCTTATATGAGTGGTTAGTCATTAATTTTGGATTAACTAACGCACCTAGCACTTTCATGCGTTTGATGAGCGAAGTCTTCGTGCTTTCATTGGTAAATTTGTGGTGGTCTACTTTGATGATATCTTGATATATAGCAAGTCTCATGAAGAACATGTGGATCAATTGCGTGCTGTTTTTAATGCTTTGAGAGATGCTGCGTTTGTGTGGTAACCTTGAGAAGTCGCTTTTGCACGAGCGAGTCTCTTTTCTTGGCTATGTTGTTACCCCACAGGGAATTGAAGTGGACAAAGCAAAAATTGAAGCCATAAAGAGCTGGCCGACCCCTCAAACTATCACCCAGGTGAGAAGCTTTCATGGTCTTGCAGGATTCTATCGGCATTTTGTTCGGGATTTCAAAACCATTGCCGCCCTGCTGAATGAGTTGACAAAGAAAGGAGTAGCTTTCACATGGGGACCGACACAAGAAAAGGCATTCAAGTTGTTAAAAGAAAAGCTCACCCACGCTCCATTGCTCCAACTTCCCGATTTCGGTAAGACTTTTGAGATAGAATGTGATGCTAGTGGGATTGGAATAGGAGGTGTGCTAATTCAAGAAGGTAAACCAGTTGCTTATTTCAGTGAGAAATTAAGTGGTCCAAGTTTAAATTATTCTACCTATGATAAATAATTGTATGCTTTAGTGCGTGTGCTTGAAACTTGGCAACATTATCTATGGTCTAAAGAATTTGTTATACATTCTGATCATGAATCACTGAAACATATTAGAAGTCAAGCTAAATTGAATAAACGACATGCTAAATGGGTAGAATATATTAAGTCATTTCCATACATGATAAAACATAAGCAATTAAAGGACAATGTGATTGCTGATGCACTTTCTAGACGTTACACCATGTTATCTCAACTTGATCACAAGATTTTTGGTTTAGAGACGATTAAGGATTTATATGCTACTGATTTGGATTTTAAAGAAATGCATGAACATTGTAAAGAAGGGAAAACATGGAATAAATATGTTCTGAATGATGGTTTGCTCTATCGTGCTAACAAGCTATGCATTCCAGCTAGCTCTGTTCATCTTTTGTTGTTGCAGGAGGCGCATGGAGGAGGATTGATGGCACATTTTGGAGCAAAGAAGACTGAAGATATACTGGCTGACCACTTCTTTTGGCCAAAGATGAGACGCGATGTCGAGCGCTATGTGTTACGCTGCACTACTTGCAATAAAGCTAAGTCTCGTTTAAATCCACATGGTCTTTATGTGCCTCTTCCTATTCCTAGTACACCTTGGGAGGATATTTCTATGGATTTTGTTTTAGATTTACCTAGGACAAAGAGTGGGAGGGATAGCATATTTGTAGTTGTGGATCATTTTTCTAAAATGGCACATTTTATACCTTGTCACAAGAGCGATGATGCTACAAACATAGCTGATTTATTTTTCAGGGAAATCGTTCGCCTTCATGGAGTGCCTAATACTATTGTCTCAGATCGTGATGCAAAGTTTTTGAGCCATTTTTGGAGATCACTTTGGAACAAATTAGGGACAAAATTGCTATTCTCTACTACATGTCATCCCCAAACTGACGGCCAAACAGAGGTCGTTAATCGCACATTATCCACCATGTTGCGGGCTGTTTTAAAGAAGAATTTGAAGCTATGGAAAGAGTGTCTACCACACGTTGAGTTTGCTTACAATCGATCGGTACACTCCACTACCAAGGAGTATGGGTTTAATCCTCATGCTCCAATTGACCTTTTGCCCTTGCCTACTTCTAAAAAGGTAAATTTAGATGCAAAGAAGCGTGCTGAATTCATTTTGATAATGCATGAAACAACTAAGGAAAACATAGAAAAGATGACTGAAAAGTATAGACTTGCTGGTAGCCAGGGTAGGAAACATTTATCCTTTGAACCAGGTGATCTTGTTTGGTTGCATTTGAGAAAAGATAGGTTTCAAGATTGAGAAAGTCCAAATTAATGCCTCGAGCTGATGGTCCTTTTAAAATACTTGAAAAGATTAATGATAATGTATATAAACTTGAGTTGCCTGCAGACTTTGGGGTTAGTCCCACATTTAACGTTTCAGATTTAAAGCTGTACGTGGGAGAAGAGGATGAGCTTGAGTCGAGGATGACTCTAATTCAAGAGGGGAAGGATGATGAGGACATCACACCTTTGGATACACGCATACATCATGGTCCTATGACAAGAGCTCGTGCACGTCAATTAAATCATGAGGTGAACTCGTTTATCGCTATTCATCATAATAATATTATTGAGGATGGGATGCTACTAAATATTTGTGATGTTTTATTATTTAGGAACATGGGAGAAGAATACCAAAACAATCTGAGTCCAAGTCATCCACAATTGAGTTCGGTTCGGAGTCGGCGGACAGCACTTCACTAAAATGGGCATAACTTTCTCATACTGAAGTCCAATGGAGGAGTTCTTGTGCTTGTTAGAAAGATAACGATGAGATCTTTCCAATGGATCTAGTCCTAGCTCTAGATTCATTATGAGTCAGCCAGAATCATCAAAACAATACATAAAATCACTGTTTTGAGCCTTGTAGCGTGTGAGGCCAAGCCCGGTGGTGTGCGCCCCTCCAGCCGTACACAACCCTAGGGTTTCCCCCTCCGCCCCCTATCATATATTCTGTAGCCTGCTGCTTTAGGCCGTGGGTTTTGCTTAGATTTCAACTAGACACTCTGTTAGTTTTAACGGATCATCGGTTTGTGGAACCCCAACTCGTGTGCTTAATATAATTCACAATTTCAGATTGATTCTTCTACGTTCTTGCTTGTGTTCTTCATTCGCATGCAGGGATAAGCCTTCTTAGTGAGGTCAACCGTGTTTGTGCATGGTTGATAACCAACAGAGCCGTGGTGTAGCGATTGCAGGGTTTGGATCGGTTCTGATCGGAAGCCGGATTGTCAACGTCGAGTCTCCACTAATCGACTTACCTCCACCTATCGGAAGATCAGGCCACCATGCGCATCAGTTAGCTAGATAAGTATTTTCACCTTCTTGCTCAATTGTATGGAGTCTAAGATTTGAGAAAATGGGCATCTTGCCTGATTAATGGAATTGTGTCTTGCCGGGTTGACTTTATAGCAATGTGCTGGGATAAATAAAAGAGCATGGCAATCATGCAAGGAAACACTACATATTTTTTGGGTCAACATGTTTACTTCTTATACAAATGAGTTCTGCGTATTTTTTTACCCCTTGCATGTAATTAACAAATCTAGGCATCAATTTAACAAAATAAAAGGACCAGTTAGTCATACAATCTGTTAACAATTATTTTTCACTTTGACTCTATTTTCCTTTGTAATGAAAGTCCTAACTACATGCTTATCTGCAAGTTAATTGTCTAGAAGTTACCTTTGGAATACCCTTCTACATATGTATATTCCTATTAAATTAATTGTCTACAAGTTGCCATTGGAATACGCCTGATCAATTTGCGGAATTTCTTAAAGAAGTAGTATATATGTTTTTATACAATATAATTTTAAATCAAGTCAAAATTATGTAGAGTAGCTAACTAGATCACTTTAGCAAAAAAGAAAAGAAAAAAAAATTGAACAAGTTGGATTATAGAACCAATGAGATTAAATTAATTGGGAGATCAATTGGTATATAGATTACATCATGAGCATAAGTATATAAATAACCACATCATGCATTAATGTTAACAATTAACACCAAGTGTACAAATGTCATTACGAAATTATTAGTCAATATCAATTGATTAACAAATAGCATCTGAGGAAAAGACAACTCATCTGATGGTCTTGACCGTTGTACCTAAGATGAGAACATGGCACCTCAAATTGTCAAACAAGTCAAAACTTCCAAAACATAACAACCCTAAAATCTCTTGCATCATTCAAATGGTTTTTAGCCTAATGCCAACCTTGAGTTGGTACTTGCTAAACCAATAGTTTGTATAATAATTTGTCTTCACTAAATGTTGAGTTAGATATTTTTATATGTTCTTAAGTATGTATGTCATATAAAATCCTTATCTCAAGTATTCTATTGTACATATAAAGATCTTTGTTTGTATGCTATTGGTCGATATCATCTAATCTTAAAAAATAAATAATGTTTACAACTAGTCATAGTATGCGCTTATAAAATATACTCCCCTATAATAAATATGTCGATGTACTTTACACGGGTATCCTCTCCGCCCACGATCGGGGAGGGACCACGAGTGCCAAAAGCACAACTTGACTGGCGGCGGTGGGCGTCGAGCCACGACGGCGGGTGACCGCGTCGCGTGGAAGCTGGCGGCGGTGGGCGTCGAGCCTCGACAGCCGTCTTGACGCGTCGCGTGGCAGCCTGGCGAGTAGGTGGGTGATCAGGCCCTGACGTTGGGCGACCGTGTCACGTGGCAGCTTGGTGAGCAGGTGGGCAATCATGCCCTGACACCGGGCGACCGCATCGTGTGGCAGCCTGGCGAGTAGGTGGGCGATCGAGCCACGGCGCCAGCGGCGGGCCTGACGCCCGGTGATTGCGTCGCATGGTGGCTGGTGAGCATGTGGGCGATCCGCCCTAACGCCGGCGGTAAGACTCGTGGTCGGCCGACGGTCGAAGGTACTTGAAGTCTGCTGCCGTCGGTGAAGGCGTATATCAAAGGAATGGGGAGCTTCACCTCGAAGTCTTCTCCCGACACCCCATGTCGAAACCATTGAATCTGCGTTGCTTCATTGGCCACGATAGCTTATCCTCTGTAGTCCTACACCTAACCCGTCCCATACAAGTCGCTTCCGGGCGGGATTGGAGTTAGACGATGGTGCAAAGAATGAGGCCAGAGAACAGGGCTACAACGACTGATGTAATAAATGAAGTGTAATCAGTGCGATGTCATCCTTCTCACATGCTCGAGCAAGCCCAGCCTATATAAGGGGGGTTCGGTGCATGGAGGAGGAGGGCTGAAAGCCGAGAGAAAAAAGGAAGGACTTGAGCGAAAGAGCGAGAACGGGGAGAGTACTGAGAGAGCTCAAGAAGAACCCAGAGTGTAGATCGTGCATTGGTAATCCTCCAAACACATTAACAAGAACAAAAGTAGGGCGTGGGGTCATTACCCACATTGGGGCCCGAACACAGGTATATCGGCGTGTTCTTGAATCCTTGTTGCTTGGATCCCTTAGGGAGCTCATAGATGTCCATCCGTGAAGATTCCATCTATTGAACCCGGACTCCGTCCAAGCATAATAGATGTCAGCTAAAACCACCGATAGTGGCACGCCGAGTAGGGGGTAGCGATTAGCTCACCATTTTCGTCTCTCTAGAGGATCTTGGTCATCCATCAGGAAGGATCCGCTTGTTGTTGGCGGGTTCGCATTCTCAACAAGAAGAACCGACGGAGGCTAGCACCACCTGCAACGCGTCCTGGCACACCCGTCGGGCGGGGGACCGTGTTACGCCTTCCGCGGAGGGGGGCGGTGTCATCCCCCCGACGGTGGCAGACCTACCAGTTCAACGGCGGCTTGCCATGGAAGAGGTCACTCTGACCCAAAATCTGCATGCCGTCCATCTCCTCTTGGACAACCCCCAGTGGAACTTACAGGAGACACCCTAGCCACGCCGTGGCTGCAGAACATTGCTTCCCTGATAGACACGGCTCAGCTCCATGTGGGGGCGCCTGATCGACCGGGTACCTTCGGTACTCCGCGATCAGGGTTGCATGCAGATCGCACCAAAGCTTCTAGCCACCTGAGAAGGAAGCGCTATAGCCAGGAGGGCCGGAGCAAAGGAAAGGGCTTCTTGGATCACGACCCAGTGGCGTGGGGGGCCCTGTGACTCTGACATATCGCCTTACCGTCTCCGGAGCCCAGGCGGCCGTGAGGATCTGAGAGCACAATTGGAGAAGCGTCGCGGCAGCGCGGCAATGATTTGCATGACATCTTTGCAGTATTTGTTGCCTGAGGGCAAAACCGCTATAGGCGGATGGCTCCTTATGGCGACAGCTCCTCCAACGATACCCACTCTCGGGATAAGGTGGAGGTCCCCTACTTCGAATCCTTGGGGAGTCGAGATCCGTGCTCCCCGGCATGGTCTCTGGGCTGGGGTTTAGGTGGACGATGTGGCTCCCTCTATGGCGTTGGGTGCCAAGCCTTCTCGGTCAGTGCCCGTCGCATGGCGGAGAGGTTTAGCCGCGTCCATCAAAATATGATGGCACCACCAACCGGAGGAATTCTTATAGATATACACGACGGTGATGCGGGCTGTAGGCGGGTCTAAAAAGGCCATGGCTAACTACTTCCCGATGGCCTTGATGGGGTCCGCCCATTCTTGGTTGTTGATCCTTCCGCGAGGGTCGGTGCACCCGTGGGAAGAATTGTGTGACCTTTTCTTCACCAACTTCCAAGGCTCATACACACAGCTGGACGTGGAGGATGATCCCCATACCCTCGAGCAGGAGAAAGGGAGTCATTCGTGAATTCATCGGCGGTTTAGCTCTTTGTCGCAACACGATCCCGGGATCTCTGAGCGATCGTCGTCATCGCCTTAGAAGGCGTCCGGGACCACAAGATGTGGGAAGATGGCCACCCAGCGTCACCACCACTTCGAGCTGTTCTCCCTAGCGTACAAGTGCACACAGGCGGCGAAGCTCAAAGGAAGGTGCTCGATCAGTCGGCGATCGCGCGAAGATGAAGCCGAGACCTCGAAGGTCTCGGCTCCTGGCGAGCAGAAGAAGAAGCGCGGCGATTGAGCTTTGAAAGGTCCTAACCATAGGCGCGAACACAGGACACCGGATCGCGGTGGCGCGATCGCGCGGCCGGCAAGGCGATCGCCAAGGTCGATGGGGCGACCACCGCGAGAGAGAAGGTGGGCGGACCCTCTTGCTCGATCCACCGGTCCAACCGCACGACTGGCCGTTGCCGGGTTGTGAGCAAGATGGTGGAAGCGGCGCCTCAAGGAACATCGTCCCCATGATGGCGACAGGATGAAGACCCCACCCGTTGGCTTTCGGTGAGGCGAGCACTGATGGTGTATATACCTGATGGCTTGCCACCTATCCCTCAACACGAGGTACAAGTGGTGATGAGGAAGTCTGCGCCCATTATCACCGAGCTCGAGGGTGTGTTGGCGGAAGTGGTCGGAAGGCCGATCACCTTGGTCGGGCCGACCACCCCGAGAGCATTGGCACAGGTCACCTTCGATCGTGGTTTCACCCACGATTCGAGCGTGAAGCTTGGGCGAGTCTTTGGTGGACGAGGGAGCTCCATCAACCTCTTATACTCCAAAGTGTTTGGGCACTCTAGATATCGCCGCAGAGGCTGCGCCCGCCCTACCTTTCTCTGGGGTCACCCGGGGCTCGTGCCCCTGGCTAGAGTCGCCTCCCGTCACCTTTGGGGATGAGAGCAACTACCGTCTGGCGGTGGACTTTGAGGTCGTTGACTTGACCTTCCGCCTAGCATACCTTGGCCGTGGTGTTGGTCAAGTTCATAGCAGCGACCCATTATCGCGTACATGGTGGTGAAGATACCGGGGCTGGTGGCCCCATAGTCATCCGGGTGGACAGGCGAAAGCCTTGCCTTTGCCATAAGTAGGCATTGGACTGGTGGCGCAACTTTGTGCTAAACAGGCGATCTTGCCTACTCGAAACCCCTCTGGCAAAGACAGTGCCTCGCTTTGGTTCATCCGGTGAGGTTAAGGTGGTCTCCGAGTGTGGCCAAGCCGAAAGACTGTCAAGGTGAGTGCCCACCTTGGCGCCAAATAGGAAGCGCTCATCACCTTCCTCCAATCTAACTCCGGCGTGTTTGTGTCGTGCCCGATTCCCACAGTTCGGACACTCTGTATTACTGTACTAGTCGAGGATCACGCTAGTACACACAGGATAAGCAGGATGAAGTACCACAATCATACAGGAAATAAATAATAAGTACTTCAAGCATTAATAGTAACGAGTTACATGGCCTTATAGCCACCTTACAATACTTAGCCAGCAGGCGATAAATATCATCGATATCAAGTTCATTCAGTGGAAGCAAAATACGATAGCGGGACCCTTCTTAACCACGACTCTCTGAGTGCGGCCCAACCCTTAGTCCTCCTGGCCTTCAATGAACTCCTCCTCCCAAGCGATGCGGCTTCATCTTACGAGGTTTTTGTCGATGCAAGGGTGAGTATACAACATACTCAACAAGTCATGCACAATGAGACTATTACTATATGCAAGGCTTATTCCAAGGAAAGGCTTAATTGGTTATTTTGCATAAAGCGACATTTCTTTTGATAGGTAGTCCTATTAGATTAAAAGCGATAAGATCAATAATATTTAATAATTAATTTCTCAATTCTTTTCCAAGAGTTTGGCACAGCCCTAATTTCATTCACATACGACTTTTTGGCACCTGACCACCCATTCCACATTTTCATTTTGAAAATCTAACCCTTATTTGTAATCACCGAGCAATGTCCAATACTGCGGACACGGCTATTGAATAGATTCACACACACACTCTGCGGAGGTACACTTTACCCACGAGATAAAGTCGTTCACCACAGAGCGATTGATTGTAACAAAGTCTTTCAGAGACTAACACTTAGCGATGATCCTCTCGATGTGCCTTCCTAACACTCCCCTCACCTGAGCGAGTTTAGAACGAGGCACATCTGTTAGATGGGTACCAAGCATGCAAAGAGTACGCTCCCGTCTGATTACATTTTTGGTGTAACTTGTCACCCCGAGGTATCAAAGGAAAGATATTAGAAACCTACTTAACTAGGTCCGTCCCATTCCAGACAAGTGGTTGTACACGGAACTCAGCTCAAAGGCTCGCAAGGTTAAGTCCTTAATTGTCCCGGGCAAGACAACCATTTTATACATCTCGGCACACAGCCTTCACAATCTTTTCATACATTCCCATTGCCATCACAGGCCCACACACGAAGCCTTCTTGCCACTTGCCCGGTTCAAATCATTTTCCCACCCACTTTATACTTAAGCAACACATGCCATTTTCCACATCGGTTCATGAATAGCACCACAGTCGCTATCCGGTTCAATTCATGACATCATCGCATTCTCCAAAATGCGTTCCATAATTGTTTAGTCAATATTCATTTGATATTTGAAAGTCATTCCACGCATACAAGCAGGCTAAGCAGCTAATCACGGTCTAGCCTCCCGTGTTGGCATCATATTAGCATCCAACATATTTAAGCATCTTAGGGTGAACAAGGTTTGGGGCATATAAACATTTATAATCAAGGTGGCATAACAAGTTTGGCTTTTAACTACCATTTCCCAATTTAATCAATAGTGGTTGTACTTAACATAGCATGCAATATGGAAATCAAAATATACTTTTAAAACTAGGCGCAACATGGTCAAAGCACGACTTGCCTTCGAAGAGGAGTTGGTTCTGGTCGAGGTTCTGCGACGGGTCCTCAAACTCTCCCTCGACGAATTCCGGCAACTCGGAGTCTACTCGATACAAGCAAACACACAATAAATATATAATACAGACAGCAAACAATTCACTAAAATTAAATAAAAATCACCAATAAATAGTTCACATTTTTACAAATTTTTGGGCACTGGAATCACTCAAATCCGAGTTAAAATGCGAAAGTTATAGCGTTTTCAATTTTGCTGAAATTCATAAAAGAATAAACCGAATTATTTCTCTATTTTCCACCGATTTTTCGGCTGATTTTCCCTCGGCTTGACCGTGTCGGCACGAGAGCGAAACCACGTCGCCCGCGGTCAGCGGCAGGTGGGCGGGATGACGTCATCTTGGCGTCGGCCGGACGATGACTCACCCATGACATGTGGGCGGTGAACAGTGCTAGGACCTACGGGTCGACACGGCGGCGAACCATCAAGCCACGCTCACGATTTACTCTCGACCGTTGGATTGAATCCGTGGCGCGAGTCTAAGCGGTTTACTATTCACAGCCCTCGTGGCGTTACCTTAGGCGTCGGATGAAGATCGGGCGGTGAGGTTGCTGCGAGAGTTGAAGAAGAGGCGGCGCTTCGTTCTTGGAGTTGGAGAAGATGACACGGCGGCGGCGTTTCCGGGTCCGCTTCGGCGGAAAAAGTAACCACACCGGATCGTCTCGGCTTAGTGAACTGGAGGTGGTCTTGGCGGCGAGGCAACGGCGAACACAGCGGGCACTGCGAAAAACCAAGCGGGAAGAGTGTGAACTCTGGCGAGCTCAAGAGGGCTAGGGTGGGCGAGCTAACGGCGAGAGGGGAAGCGGCGAGGTGAAGTGCTGCCTGCGCCGGCCTATTTCACTCGCTCGGACTGACCTCGAGGCGCCAAGAAATCCCGACATGATCTGCGGCGGCCAATGGCGGGCAATGCGGTGCGGCTGATCGCCTCGTCCCGAGGTCGTCCGGTCACATCGACCGTCGATCGGGAATCAACGGCGGCGGATTAACGCGTCGATTAGGGTTTCGGCGCAAGACAGGTGTTGGGCGGCCCAACATCAATAGCTAAGGATTTTTAAGGCTTTTCTAATTAAAATAAATGCGAAATTCAAAGTAATTATTTAGGGCACTAAAATACCGAAAAATTCTAGAAAAATTCTAGAAAATATTTCAGAGCATTTTGAGCCTAAATAAAATATTAGTTTTAATTTTTGATAATTATATTTTCTGGTATTTAATTACTCAAGGAAAATGATATAAATAAATTCCAATTAAATCCAATAAATCCCAAAAATTAGATAAATTCAATTAAATGCAATTAAATGCAATTAAAGGTTGATTAATTCATAAAAATTCAAATAACTCCAAAATTTAAAATCGGGTCAAAATTAGGGACGTTACAAACCTACCCCCTAAGAATCTAGTCCCAGAGATTAGAGGCTAACTATAGAATAGGTTTGGGAATTCCTTTTCGAGATCTTCCTCTCGTTCCTAGGTGGCTTCACTTTACGTGTGGTTGCTCCACTAAACTCTGTGAAACGAGTTGTCTTGCTTCGGTTCTTGATCTATTATGTCGAAATTTTTATCGGTTGCTCTTTGTAAGTCAAGTCTTCTGTAGTTCAACTTCTCCTAATAGCGTTTGCTCTTGAGAATTCGAGACACTTCTTGAGTTGCGATACATGAAAAACATTGTGCACTCACGCTAGCTTAATCGTGGTAACTCCAATTGATATCGACTTAGCCTTTACGACTTATGATCTTGAGCGGTCCTACATATCTTGGCGCAAGTTTACCCTTTTGTGAAATCTCTGGACTCCTTTGAGGGCGTAACTCGAGATACACATAATCTTCGGTTCAAAACTCAAATCTCTCTGGCGATTATGCATAACTCTTACATCTTGGATCAATAATCTTTAATCTTTCTCGATCGGTGCTATTTGCTCTTGACTTCTTGAAGTATGTCGGTCCGAAGCGGCGCGCTCACCGATCTCATTCAATTTAACGGTGTCCTACAAGGTCGACCATACAAGGCTTCAAAAGGTGACATCGAAGACTTGCACGATACTATTGTTGTAACTAAACTCGCATATGGCAAACATTTGTCCCAAGTCGGCGTATATGCTAACGCACAAGCTCTCAACATATCTTCCAATATCTGGTTGACTCTTCGATCTGCCCATCATCTGCGGGTGATATCTTTGTCTTGAAGTTCAAGCGGGTGCCCATGGTGTATGCAATTTATCCCAAAACCTTGAGGTAAATTGGGTACCTCTATCGAATACTATTTTCTTGGCACTCCATGTAAGCAAACGATCCTTGCCATGTATAGCTCATTAACTTATCTCTGAATAGGTTGTCTTTCTTGGTATGAAATCGCGACCTTAGTCAATCGATCCACGATGACCCATATGGAGTCATAACCTCCTTGCGTCCTTGGTAATCCAAGTAATGAAATCCATTCGATTTCTTCCCATTTCCACTCTGGTATTTTCATTGGCTGCGATCCTGCTTTGGTCTCGATGCATAGCTTTGACTTCGGCGGCATACATCACACGATTACTTTCGTGTTCACAACCTCTCTCTTCATATTCGCCACGAACCGTTCTTTTAAATCTTGATACATTTTTGCACTCCCTGGGTGAATCGAATACTTGGAGTCATGAGCTTCCTCAATATTAACTGCTTTAATTCCTTTTTGTTGGGTACACAAATACGTTCCTTCATCCATAATGTGCCTTGTTCGTCTAGCTTAAAATCTTTTGCTTGGCCTTCCTCCATCTTGGCCTTGATCCGCTTGACCTTCTCATCATCCTTGACCTTCTCTAATCTGATCTTCCAAGATAGGCTTTACTTCTAATGCGACTCTGAATCCTTCGGAACAACTTCCAATTTCAATCTCTGAAGATCCTTGCAGATTCTCCTGGCTTTCTTCCACTTTCTAACCGAGACCATGACCTTTCCGACTCGGGGCATCGGCCACTACATTAGCCTTGCACGATGATAATGAATACCCATGTTGTAATCCTTGATCGCTCTAACCACCTCCTTTGTCTCATGTTTAGGTCAGATTGGGTGAAAATGTATTTAAGACTTTTATGGTCTCATATACACCTCACACCTATTACCAATAAGATAGTGGCGCCATATCTTGAGGCATGCACTCTGTTTGCTAACTCTAAATCGTCGTCGGGTAATTCCCTTCATGTGGCCTTAATTGCCTTGATGCATAGGCTACTACCTTTCCATTTTGCATTAACACACATCCGAGGTCCTTGGCGTGATGCATCGCAGTAAATATCGAAACTCTGATGCACATCGGGTTGCACTAACACGGGTGCTGATGTCAGTCTTTTCTTCAATTCTTGGAAACTCTTCTCACAATCCGGTGTCCAAACAAACTTCTTTTCCTTCTTTAGCAATTGCGTAATTGGCCTTGCAATTGTCGAAAATCCTTCTATAAATCGGCGGTAATAACCAGCCATTCCAAGGAAACTCCGAACTTGCGAAACTGTACTGGCGACTCCCAATGTAGCACTGTCTCAACCTTGCTTGGGTCCTTTGCAATTCCTTGGCAATCATGACATGCCCTAAGAAATCTACCTTACTCTTCCGAAATCGCATTTACTAAACTTTGCATACAACCGTTGCTCCTTAGCTTTTCAACACTAATCTCAAATGTTGGGCGTGCTCTTCATCCGATCCTTGAATAAACCAAAATATCATCTATGAACACGACCACAAATTTATCCGGTATTCCATAAATACTTTATTCATCAAGTTCATGAAGTATCTTGGCGCATTTGTCAATCAAATGACATAACGGTGAACTCATAATGTCCATATCTTGAGAAAATGCGGTCTTGGGTATGTCCTCTGTCTTGATTTTCAATTGGTGATATCGACCTAAGGTCAATCTTGGAGAATACTCCTGCTCCTCTTAATTGATCGAAAAGATCATCGATTCGGGGCAATGGGTATTTATTCTTTATCGTCACTTCGTTAAGTGCGCGATAGTCTATACACATCCGGAAACTTCCGTCTTTCTTCTTAACGAATAGAACCGGTGCTCCCCATGGTGACGAGCTCGGTCTGATGAATCCTTTTTCCAACAACTCCTCAATTTGCTTCTTCATTTCTACCAACTCTTCGGTAGACATCCGATATGGCCTCTTTGCTATCGGTGCTGTTCCAGGTACTAAGTCAATTACGAACTCTATGTCTCTGTCTGGTGGCATTCCTGGTAATTCCTCGGGAAAAACATCTGGGTATTCACTGACCACTGGTACATCTCTTATACTGACAGTCTCCAAATTGTTCACTAGCATCTGTCCTCCTCGAACTGCCACTGCTTGAAATTCCACCTTTCTACCTTCAGGGCTCTCAATAGACACAACTCTCCGTCCACAGTCTAATACAGCCTTATGCTTAGTCAACCAATCCATTCCCAGGATAACATCCAGGGTTTGGGTATCTAGTATAATAAGGTTCGCTAGGAACTCTACTCCTTTTATTAATAACTTAACTCCAGAACATCCGACCTTAGAACGGAGTTCGGATCCAGGGGATTGAACTAGGAGTGTACTTTTAAGATTAACCACATCGGATCATTTGTCATGGCAAAATCTCGAAAGCGAGCGAATCTGAAGCTCTGAATCAAATAATCTTGTGGCGCCTTTGAGTTGACTAAGAACTTACCAAGCACGGCGTCCGTAGCGTTACGGACTTCGTCTGCGGAAATGTGATTGATCGGCCTCGAGTGAATACTGCGGTGTAGCTCGGTGGTGCGGTCCTCGGCTTCCTCCTTGGTTAGGGGTCTTGGTGGGGTGCTCCCTAGATTGAAGCGTCTTGGTGTCACGCCTCCTTTCTTTAGCACGCATTGGCGAAATGCCCCATCTCGTTCTGCGATTGTATGCGGCGCCTCCACGCCATTCTTGATTTCCACTATTACGATTAACAACCTTGGTAGGGTCAGGGGTTTGTCCGTGGTCTTAGCATTGGTGGCGGCGTCGACCTGTTCCTGGCTGGAATCGGTGAATTCTGAGGTATCATTCTCATTTTCGATGACCCTAACGTCCTCCTGTTGTGCCATCTGCGGCGTTCTGATTATCGTCGAGTTCTTTGCGCTTGTCTTCGGTATGGCGCCTTGTTTACCAGTTCTTGAAATCCGGGAAAGTGTGGGTGTCGGTCCCACAGTAAACCGATGTTAAGTCCCTTGAAGCGGGGCGCTTTGCCTTGTCATTGCTTTCGTCTTACGGGCGTAGCGTGCTAAGTGAGTGAATTTATTGGATAATCGACCTTTGCTGGCCTCCTTGCTTGTAGCGGAATTCCTCCTTTTTCAGCTCCATAATACCCTCCGGCACATGGTATTGACGGAAAGCTAGGGTGAATTCTTCCCAAGTAATTTCCTCTGGGTTCTCTGTGTGTGATAGTTCTCCCACCATTCATTCTTTGTTCCTCAAAATTGGTGAGAGGCATAAATACCCTCTCGTTCCTTCACACCTGTTATGTGCAATTTCCTTCGATGGTTCTTAACCAATCATACGCCTCTAGCGGTGGCATTACTGAGAAAGTCGTGATCGTGTCCTCATAAATTCAGACAATCTTGAGTAGGGGCGGGGTCCATTGTTCATAGCGATTATTAGCGGCGGCTTTGAGTCTTTGTTGTTACTTTATTGTCATCATTGTTTGCATTAAGCGTATGCAGGCTGCAAGGAATGCTCAGAGATTCTGCATATCTCTTGGCGGTCTTTGCTGGGGTGGCGGCGTACCATTCGACTACCTCGAGCGTGAACCACTTGCCTCGGCTCCATTGTTGCAGTGTTCACCATCTGTTGATTAGCCGGTGGTTTAGAGATAAGGGGAAAAGAATAGGCAAGTATAGGAACTTATCTGGAAGCAGGTGTAACTTAAATAGAACCATAAAACTTTCAAGCTTAATAGTAATAGGTATGGTTGCTTACATAGTCTAGGGACTATGCAACCACAAAATCGATCAATCACATCATCACATCAATAGTTCATTACAACGCGCATACTAAGGTTAGGAAATAAAGGCGACTCAAAACAAGCGGAGTCTCGGCGCAAAAAGCTGACACTACAACTCGACAAATCATCACTCATCGAGCCAACATTGCGGCTGCTCGCCGATCCACGTGGCCGGCGTGGTGGCATCATCGAACAAGCCAGTCCCCATGCCCTCCCACTGGTGCAGCTGGGGGCACCTCCGGCGCTGGCTCTGGCTCCTCCGGCTCCTCGTCGTCGTCGTCGAGCTCCATGACGGCGTCTGGCTCTCCGTGGCCGTAGAGGGCCTCCTCCAACTCAGCGATCCTCTGGACAGCGTGCATGCGGGTCTCTCGTAAGGCCTCCTCGGTCTCCTCCAGAACGCGACCCCTCGGTGCCCGGGCGGTTCCCACCCAAGGCCGGGCCTGCCGATTCCGGCCAAAGGCGACGGCCTTCCCATCCCGAGCCGCCGCTTCACCCAAAGGGGGAGGGCTGGCAAGCCTTTCCCAACCTAAGGTCCCAGGCTCCCACCAGAGCCACCTGGACCCTTCCAAAAGTGGAACCTTTAGATTCCCAAAGCCCCAACAACCAACAAATTTTAAAGAAAGTTGCAAAAACAGAGAGGTTGAAGTAAAGGAAGGAAAGTGATCCGCCAAAGAACCGGTCCAAATTTTAAAGAAATTAAATTTAATCCAAAAAACCCCAACAGGGTTAAGTTAAAAAAAGATGGTCGATTTATTGGGTTAATTCCCAGATTTTAACCCTTTAGGAAATTCTTTGACTTCCATTAAAACGTAAACAGGGTTAAGTCCACAACAAACTGAAATAAATTAATCCTTCGCTTAATTAACGGTTCGGCCTTAGGTTATAATCTTCCAGACTAAATTCCAAGATTAAGCTATTAAAACAAAAACATTGGACCCCAACCATTAAACACGAAATTAAATTTTAATAATCCTTCCCAAGCAATTTAATTTAGGGTGATTAAACATTCCCTTATGGCCAACTTTTTACAATTTCAAGGCTTAAATTCCAAGGAAATTAAGGTTATTTTCAATAAAGCAAAATTTCTTTTATAGGGCCTTTTTAAAACCAAAAGATCAAAAAAAATTTAATTTCCTTTTTCCCGGTTTCAAAATTTCCTCCTTCCCAAGCCTTTTGGCCCCACCCTTCCAATTTTTTTTGAAATCAATTGAGTAATACAAACAATTCCAATCCATGACAAGGCTTATTAATAATTCAAACCCAATTCCAAGGAAACTTTAAAGGTTATTTTGCTAAACAAAGATTTTTTTAAAAAGTTCCAAGATTAAAAGCGGATCCTTAAATTTTTTAACAACTTTTCCAAGAAAGTTTGGAACACAACCCTAATTTCCAATTCAAAGTTTTGGACCCCACCCTTACATTTTTTTTGAAAATCAACCCCGGGATCAAAAAAGAATTAAAACCATTAACAGGCCTATTCCCAATAAGGGTTTACACAACCAAAGGCAAGGTTAAGCCTTTAAAGTCTGTCAAACAAATTTTTAACCCAAAGCTTTCAAACTTTAACACCCTTAAGTGACCTTCCCAAGTTTGCCCTTCCCCTAAACATTTCCCACCCCAAATTTAAGAACACATCCAATTTTACCAAGTCACCAAAAAGTCGCCCCGCCCAATTTGCTATTTTTTTAAAAACCCCAAAGGTTTATCAAAAAAGATATTTGAAACCCACTTAAATAAAGGTCCCCCCTTCGCCTGTGGTTGGACAATTTAACTCCAACTAAAGGCTCCAAGGGTTAAGTTTTTGGCAAAAACCATTTTATAATCTCTAACAATTTTCCCTTTTAACTCCCATTTCCCAAAACAAAGGGTTTCTTCCAACTTGCCCTTGGTCAAAATATTTTTAAACCCACTTTAACTTAAAGCAACACTTGCCTTTTCCAAAATTGGTTTGCACCACCGGGTTCAAACTTCCCGAAATTCCTGAACTCCTGATTCTCCAAAAACCCAATAAATTTTATAATACAGAAGAAACAATTCCACTAAAAAAATAAAAATCACCCTTAGCCTTTTCCCTTTTGGGCATCAATTACTCCAAATATTTAAAATCAAAGGGTTAACAATTTTGGCTTAAAATTTATAAAAGGTAAACCAATTTTTCTTTTTCCACCATTTTTCCCAATTTTTCAAAGTGGGACCAACAAGGCCCAGGCAAATGGGTTCAAATAACCTTTTAAAACAAGGCAAATGGTCAAACCCACGACTTGGCCCTTAAAGGGTTGGCCTCCGAGGTTCGCCAACGGCCTAAACCTCCCCATTAATTTCCTCGAACCTGATTCAATCCGAACCAAGCAAACCACTTTAAATTTATTACGGGCGCAAACTTTACCAAATTAAATAAAAATTCACCAATTAAAAAGTTCCCTTTTTAAAATTTAACCGTTTCCTTCCCCGGTTTAAAATCCAAAGGATGGCCCGTTTAATTTCTGAAATTCATAAAAGGGAAAACCGAATTATTTCATTTCCAACCGAAACCGCTGAATTTTCCCGGACAGGTGGACCAGAGCAACCAGCCGGAAGGGGAAACCGACGGGTGGGTCGGAGCCGCCTATTTCACCGCCGACAAAGGGACCCAAAACCCATGACTGGGGCCCAATGGCGTTTAGGAACCTTCCCCGAGGTCCCGGCCACTCGTGCCCATCAACTCCGATTACCCGATTATTTGGCGAAACAAATTCCGAACATCGAGTTAAGGACCGGTTTTCTAATTTAAAGGCCTTAAAGTAATTATTTAGGCCAAAATTAAAAATTCGAAAACTAGAAAATTTTCAAGGCAGAGTTAAAAAAAATTAGGTTTTAATTTTGGAAAATAACCGGGGATTTTTCTCGGGAAAAATAAACCAAAAATCCTTCCCTTTAAAATTAGGTTTCTTAAAGGCAAAAAGGCCAATTAAAGGGAAACAAAAACCCAAATAACTCCAAAAAAAGGGCAAATTGGACGGGTTAACAGCAAGGGAAACCGGCGGGTGAAGTCTCCAGGGGCCGGCCCAATTTCAATCGCCGGATTTCCGAGACGCCCAAAACGACAAGATCCTTGGGGGAAGGCGAGGCGGGCCGTAAGCTTCTCCCCCCGGGTTGCCCCCCAACATTGAAGCCCAACGGAATAATTGGGATTAAAGGCTGGCCCGATTAAAGGTTTTCAAGGACCCAATTTGGGCCTTACCAACATCAAAGGATTTTTGCTTTTCAAAAATTAAATGCCCAAATTAAAGAATTATTTAGGATAAAAAATATTTTAAAAATTTTTAGAAAAATTTTTGAAAATTTTCAACTTTTGAGGCCTAAATAAATATTTTTTTAAGATAATTAATATTTTCTGGATTTAAATCAAAAGGGAAAAATGA